>MU835059.1:0-42113 GCA_029204225.1 Diphasiastrum complanatum | reverse complement strand
AGTAACAAGTCTATTACAAGCTACTACGAGTTGCCTTACGAGCTCCTACCAATTCTTACAAGCTCCTACAAGTTCCATTACATACACCAAGCACAAAATTTTAGCAATCTAGTAAAGCAGCAAATTATGTCAAAAGGTTTGAATTAAGATTTGACATGACTATTGCTGATCATCTTCACTAAAAGAACTCTATCCAAGAGCTTATGTAGTGGCTAAAATGTGAGCCCTTTTCCAATCGTGTGGCTCAAGAGAGGGCACCTTTTCTACTTTCTAACGTGGCCACGCATCACAAAAACAAAAAGGCCAGACCAGAAATACAAGAATGGCGAACATGAAGATCAAGGCTCCTTTACAAAACAAGTAGTATCTTCCAGCCATAAAACTGCAACATTTAACACACAGCAACCAACAATATAATAACATGTTAAAAATTTGAAAGCAAGGAACCAAACCTGAGACCCGTGCAGTTCATCGATTGCCCTCTTAGCCTCAGATGGATCGCCATATCGAACAAACGCGTAACCTTTGTTCTTCCCAGAAGCATAACGAGTAAGTCTTACTTCCATCACCTTTCCAATCTTCCCAAATATACTTCTCAAGTCATGCTTTGTAACATCCCTCTGAAGGTTTCCAATAAAGACCTCCACCCGTTTAAGTTTCCTCCGCTGAGATACAGGTTGTGAATCTTGTATTTCCCGTAGTGTGCGTTCAGTGTCATTTTCACCATCCCGTATAATCTCGTCAATCTCTTGTTGAACTTTGTTGTCTTCATCCTCATAATCAACTTCATCCTCATCTTCTACCTCATCCTCAATTTCATCTTCCTCTTCATCTTCTACTTCGTCCTCTTCCATGTCCTCAACTTCATCTTCTATCTCATCCTCGACCTCATCCTCTACCTCATCTTCAGCTTCTGCTTCATCTTCCTCCTCTTCATCACCATCTACACCATCTCCCTCTTTCACATTCTCCTTGGAAATATCACCTTCTGCAGGTTTCTCTTCTGCTGCAACTTCCTGAGCCACCTTAGATCCATCAAACTTTGCTATTACAACCCCCTGTGCTTCCTGACTACCAATTTCTAATACTTTCACCTGCTCGTCTGGTTCAGATTTTGCAATGCTGGTTTTTGCAGAGCCTTTATCCATTTGCAGCTTACTGTCCTCACCAATGTTCCTGGAGGGTTTTCCATTTTCCCCAATGGATGACTTGGTCTCTGTCTTCAACTCACCAGCTTTTGCGTCAACGTTCACCACTGTTACATCTGCAGAAGGGTGGTTTTGGAGATTTTCGGCATCCTGAACTTGTTCAGATATTGTAATTTTACTTTCCAAATCCTCCTCTACAGATCCTTTCGTTGGAGTTTTAGCACCTCCTTTCTTCGGAACCGGGGACTTTTTAATCCCCCCACGGGTCTTCATCTCAAAATTCAAAACAACTAAGGACCTGCAATATTCCCACAATGTTATGACAAAACTGAAATTTACATAATGACTATATATTAAACAAAACCATAATGAAAACATGACGGCAATATTTAAAGAACCCATAACGATAGTATCATGCCAAAATTTCAGCGTCCAATATGACTACATCAAAAACAAATGGCCAAACTGAATATTGAAAAATCAACATCTCAGAAATAAACCGTAATGACAATATTATGGCAAAACTGAAAGTTTCATAATGACTCTATCGGAAATAAAACCTTAAGTGAAAAATTTCCTTGCGGAACTTAGGTGTCCATGAAGACTATAGGACGCACAAAACCATAATGAAACTATAAATTATGGCCAAACTTAAGCTTCCAGAATAATGAGTATATCTAAATAAAACCATAATGATTAAATCGGAAATGAAACCACAACGACAATATTATGACAAAACTGAAAATTCCATAATGACTATCAGAAACAAAAGCATAGTGACAACATTGTGGCAAAATTGAAATTTCGATAAATGACGCTAACCGAAAAAAATAGAGAACTTATTCTAAATCGTAGCCAATTAAGTGTCAAATGCTCTGTTCTACTCAATAATCAAATTCAAATTGGAAGGCTTTTTTTCAAACCATATTCTAACAGAGACGTGTTGATTTATATACATAGCGAAACTGAAAGCATCAATAATGAATAGTGTACAGTACCTCTGGTGCCGCTTTTGCAACGGAGCAAAATAAGGAAAATGGCTGATCAATATGAGGCAAGCGGAAAACAGAATATCGAGACAGAGAAGGAAGAAATGATTTATTATTAGGTGGATCGAGGAAGTAAAGAAAGAAGAAGAAGCCAAGAAAAGGAGAACAAACCCGCGGCGCTAGGGTTTTGAAGGAGTACCCAAAAAAGCTACCATCGCCACATGCTCTCTTAATGTGGGATGCGCCGCCTGGACGCAGACCCAAGATTTAGTGCTTTACAAGGGGGAAGGGCATCAACCACATGGAGCACCTTAGGCGAAGGGTATCTTACCATGTGACTCCCTCACCCCTCGAGTGGCATCAACCACATGGAGCACCTTAGGCTAAGGGCATCTTTCCATGTGACCCCCTCACCCCTCGAGCGGCAGCGGCATCGGCATCTAAAACTAAAACGGATGAGGGGGCCAAAGTGCATGGGTCCCTACACCGGGCCTTACCATGCAACGACTCGTTGAAGTGAAAATCTGAGTCGCGTGCGGCTTCATGTCTAAGCAAGCCATTAGACGCAAGATGAAACCCATGGTATCTCTCTTTTTGTGCTGCGGTTTGCAGCAACAAAGCAACAAGAAGGCAAATGACAAGAAGTAGGAAGTCATAGAAGGAGTAAACTAGCCCATGCTCTCCAAAAGCTAACTTGTAAGATCTTAGCCAACCCCCTCACTAGATGACGAGTTAAGGGAGTCGTGAGCATTCATGGAAAGGGGGGATGCTACCCCCTCAACTGTGCTTGACATCACTGTGAAGCGAAAGTGATGAATCTCGGCCTTCAATGCATAGTATCAATCTTGGGGTTTTTTTCTGTTTTTTCTTGGAGCTCCAAAAAGGTTATAAGTGTATACTTCTTGGTATTGACATCTGCACCAAGAGGTTACACCTAAAACCACCTCCTCCGATTGATGTCAAAACCCTTGGAGACTGCTCATAACCTCGTTCCCTTTACGCGCGCACACACACACACACACACACATACAAAAGTGTTCTACCCAATAACAACTACCAAGCTCATCGAGTTCCTTGGTGGAATCATAACTTCCTCCAGTTAATGTCATCAATATCCTTTGGAGGCTGGTTACATTGGGTAACAAGCTCCTTTTACAAACAAAAAATAACCAAAGGCACTACCATCTAGGGAAGAGAAGATTATGGATTTAGTTATGGACTCGGCTCATTACATTCGCCATGTCCATTTACATTTACTTTACTTTATGCATAGGCAGGCTTTGGGCCCTTTTTTATTCATTATTTGACATTTAGACTATATGGTTGGCCTTGGGCCCTATTATTGACATTTAGACCATATTATTGGCCTTGGGCCCTATGATTCACTATATTGGTTATTTGGTCATATTACTGAGAGTGGGGGCCTTCTTGAAGGGCGCACTATTTTCCCTCTCAGTTTGGCCCTAGCCACTGGAAGCTTCCTTTTAGGGCTTCCTCTTGGCTATAAGTAGGGATTTTGTGTCATTTGTTACTTGGCTTATGATATGATCTTCTTCTTTAGTCTCTTCAAGCTTTCTCTCTCCTGCTTTCTAGGGTTAAGTCTTGCTTATGTGATGCTTTCATAGACTAAATCTAGATCAGCCGTGGCTACGTTCATAACTTGGTATCATAGCACTTTCCTGAGCATCTCCATTGAGCAGATTTTTCTCTCACAGGAGGGCGCCCATCTTCAGCTTGGACCTTCACCATTTTTCAGCCGGATCTTCAGCATTTCTCCACACTTGTCTTCCAAATTTTCACGACGGATCGGAGAAGCACAGGCGCCCACTTGCTGCCCATTTCTAGCGCCCTCTTGCTGGCTGCCTACTGGTACATTTTCAGCCTTTTTCCTCCCCTATTTTGGGCGCCCTACTGCCTCCTATTTGCTACCCTATTGGGCGCCCTCATGCTTGCTGACCAGCGCCCTACTGCTCCTTCCTTTGCTGAAAATTTCCGCTTTTTGCTGCCCCTATTCGCCACCTTCCATCAGCCACTCCTAGCGCCCTACCAACCCATCTTTTTGATCCAATTTTTTTTTTTGTCGTTTACTACCTCTCTTGGACGCCCACACTCCTACATCCGCCTCAATTTCAGCTCACCATCCTACACTGCTGTCTGTGTTCGCAACCCTACCCTGGACAATACAAACACGCCTAGATGCTTAGAAAGCCACTCCCACCCAACTTCATCGCGCATCGGGATTGCTCCCCGTCTTTATCGCAAACTTTTTTTTACCCTTGAAGGGCGATCTCTGATTTTTCAGCCTTGTTTCCTTGCTGCCCATACCTCCTTTTTGTTATCACTTCCTTTCCTTGGTTGCTCCCTTTCCAGCCCCATAGTCCATTATTGTTTCCCATACTTTTACCCACCGTTTACTCCACGTTGTCGGGCCCTTAGCATCTTTTTTGGAGGCTGCCCGGTACCTCGACATATCGCCGCTATTTTTCAACTCACTTCCGGTTGCGGTACGAGGTATTTCTTACTTAGTTGTCCTTTCCGTTCATCTTACATCGCGAGTTCTATTGTGTCTTTTTATTGGCGTGCCTGTTGTGACGACTTATGTCCTCTCCTTCAGTTCGTCCAATTGTTTAGCACATTTCTTTTCTCGCTTACTTTTTCTTCCTCATGGCTAGCTCACCCACTACACATGCGAGTCATTCCAGACCTTTAGATGAACAGTTTGCTGATATGTGTGACTCTCTTACTCTCCTCAGTAGTCGTTTCGACCAAATGATGACCGGTTTTACCACTCTACAGACCGGCTTTGCCACAATGCAGTCACAGATTGATTCCTTACAGCCACATGGACCTGGCAAAGCCCCTGTTCATTCATCATTTGGGTCTCCATTTGGACTTCCATCCTCGTCTACTTCCTTTGGCGGTGGGCGTCATTTTCCACCTAACCCATCACCCGGTTTTCCACGTCCTACAGCTCCTGAGTCACATTTTCCACGACATCTAGCTCTTGAGCCACATTTTGCTCGAGATTTTCGTGATCGGGTACAACTTGCCACCTATTCGGGTTCCTCTGACGGGAACTTGTTAGAGAATTGGTTTGCAAAGCTTGATACTTATTTTCAGATTTACCCTAAGACTGATCCTCAAAAGATCCAGTTAGTCGCCTTACATTTAGATGGACGTGCTGCCACTTGGTGGCGGGTCTACCGACTTGACCCTGATCGGGACGGTCTCCAGTTATGGCCTACCTTTCGTCGTGATCTTCGTCATGCTATGATTGACCCTCAGTGGCTGAGCCGCCAGCGTGATATATTTCGTAGTCTTACTCAGACTGGTGATCTTTCTTCCTATACAGATCAGTTTATGGACCTTTCCTACCTCTTTACAGATCTTCAGCCCACCGAGCTTATTTCTCGCTACATTGCTGGACTTCGTGGTGCTCTACGATACGATGTCTCTTCTTTCCGTCCACCCACACTTGTTGAGGCCATGTCCCTTGCTAGTACTTTACAGCATAAGTACCCTTATCCTACTCCCTTTCGCTTTTCCTGACCCCGTCCATCTCTTTCACCTCTACCATCTCCGGCCCCATCTGCCCCATCCACTGTCGTCCCGACCTCTTCTCTTACTTCTCCCGCTCCTCGCCCTCCGCCTCCTCGTCCTGCTTTTGTCCGACGTTACACGTCTGCAGAGTTCGCTGACATTCAACAGAAGCGTCTTTGCTTTCGTTGTAAGAGTCCTGACCACATTGCCCGTGATTGCCGCCAGCCCCTGCCTACTTCTACTGCTGTTTTCTACCATGAGGGCACTACCCCAGAGGAGTCCGATATCTACATTCATATATCTGATGAGCCTGATCTATCTCCTAAGCCTTCTACTGATTTACTTCCTGCTACTTGCCATGCTCAGCTTGCTTATGCTACCTGGACAGGGTGCCCCGGTCTTCGCTCCATTCGGCTACGTGTGCGCATTATTGGTCGTGAGTATATTGCTTTAGTTGATACCGGCATCACTCATTCCTTTATCAGCAGTTATGTTCTCAGCCGGATACGCGCTTCACCTATTCCTGCTCCACAGCCTCTCACAGTCGAGGTTGCCAATTCTCACTCATTTCCTAGTTCTCAGATGTTTCAGGGATTATCCTACCGCATTGGTGATTTTTTTGGACATGCAGATCTTTATATCATTCCTCTGGAGCGCTATGACCTTATCCTTGGTGCTGATTGGTTTGCTTCATTGGGAGCGGTTACTTTGGACCTGGCTCAGCAGACATTGACATTTGTTCATGATGCAGTGACCCACTCACTTGCTGATATTGATTCTCAGGCAGATTTCCAGCTGATCAGCGGGAAGCAGTTTATCCGCAGCCTACCTAAGGCTCATTGTGCAGCTTTATTATGTGTTCAGCGTGCTGCAGCAGATTCTCTAGTGACTACCTCTCCTCCAGCAGCTGTTCCTCAGGTGATCTCTGACTTATTACATCAGTATGCATTTGTTTTTTCAGAACCTACGACGCTACCACCATTACTTGATGTGAACCACCATATTGATTTGCGTCCTGGTTCTGCTCCTCCCTCCCGGCCTCCTTACCGTCTGTCTAAGTCTGAACGTGATGAGGTTGAGCTTCAGATTACTGCTTTACTAGATCAGGGCCCTTATTGTTCCTAGTCACAGTCCTTTTGGTGCCCCTGTTCTCCTTGTTAGTAAAAAAGATGGTTCCAAACGCCTCTGCATTGATTATGGTGGTAGTTGACGATTCATGTATGGTGGTAGTTGACAGGTTCTCGAAATAAGCACATTTCATACTCGTCCGCAGTACTATCACAGCAAAGCAGTGTGCACGCTTGTTCCTTTCAGAGATATTTCGCCTACATGGGTTTTCTCGTACTATCCTTTCTGATCGGGATAGTAAGTTTACATCATTGTTCTGGACAGAGCTTATGCGTATATTGGATGTACAGCTTTTTATGGGGTCTACTTATCATTCTACTTCTAATGGACAGTCTGAGGTCCTTAACAGGATCCTTGAGGACTATTTGCATCATTTTGTTACTCCTTTAGGGAAGGATTGGGATTAGCACTTATGTTTGGCAGAGTATAGCTATAACAGCTCTGTTAGTACCAGCACCGACGTTGCACCATTTTTATTATCTCATGGTTATGCACCTCTTTTACCTGGTATTATTCTTCCTCCCGAGGATACACCTGTGACACTGTCTTCATTTCTATCAGGTGCTTGCGAGCTTATTCTCCAGGCCAGTTCCCATTTGCAGCAGGTCCAGCAGCGTTATCAGGCTTCAGTTGATCGTCATCGACGTCATGTTGAGTTTCATGTTGGTGATATGGTATATCTACGCCTACGGTTTGCACGTCATCATTTTATTCAGGGCCATGCTTCTACTGAGAAGCTTGCACCTTATTGTATATTGGAGGTTCTTAGTCCAGTTACATATCGTCTTTAGCTTCCTGCTTCCACACGTGCCTGTGATATATTCCATGTCAGGTTATTACGTGCTGCTATTGAGGATGATGCTCCTCGTTATGCTGAGTTTCCTAGTGCACCGGATCTCTTTCCTTTTTTACCTGCTGCTACCCTTCAGGTGAATTTGCATCATAGTCGACGTCGTCGGCAGATTCAGTTCCTAGTCCAGTGGGATGGTCGTCCTATTGAGGAGGCCACATGGGAGCCTATTGATGTCTTTTATCATACACCGTCACTTGCGGATCAGGCTCGTGCTCTTGCCGCACTTGTTGATTCCTCTACATCAGCTGTTGCTCCAGCTGTTACTACACCAGATGCTGTTCCAGTTGATCCTCCAGGGCTCGCTGTTACTTGATCCAGTCCTTTATGGCAGTTGGGTCTTATTTTTGTGTCGGGGAGAGTTATGGACTCGGCTCATTACATTCGCCATGTCCATTTACATTTACTTTACTTTATGCATAGGCAGGCTTTGGGCCCTTTTTAATTCATTATTTGACATTTAGACTATATGGTTGGCCTTGGGCCCTATTATTGACATTTAGACCATATTATTGGCCTTGGGCCCTATGATTCACTATATTGGTTATTTGGTCATATTACTGAGAGTGGGGGCCTTCTTGGAGGGCGCACTATTTTTCCTCTTAGTTTGGCCCTAGCCACTGGAAGCTTCCTTTTAGGGCTTCCTCTTGGCTATAAGTAGGGATTCCGTGTCATTTGTTACTTGGCTTATGATATGATCTCCTTCTTTAGTCTCTTTAAGCTTTCTCTCTCCTGCTTTCTAGGGTTAAGTCTTGCTTATGTGATGCTTTCATAAACTAAATCTAGATCAGCCGTGGCTACGTTCAGAACTGATTTGCATGTAAAATAGCTAAAAAATCCATCTAAGCTTTGTTGGGCTGAAAAGAGTCCATTGACCTCAATAGCCTAAAGGTGGACACTTTAAAAGAGGTCATACAAGGATAAGTAGCCAAAATTGGCTAGCAAGTAATTTAGTGATAATTAGCTTCAATTATTTGTCAAAGTTGTTCACAAATGGTATTAACTATAGTCCCTATAGTATATTTTCGCTCATTCACAATCTAATCCCAAATATGTTCCCAACTATTTTAAAAAAATTTAGTCAACCAATACACGCTCAACACGAAGATGATATAGATACCACCGGTGACTATGTGCATGACATGTGTCATGCCACATCAACATGTCCAAACACATGCTACGCGACATGTGTCCAAAAAAAATTTCAGCCAACCTAACACGTGGACATACAATATTTCTCTTAGGGCCAACATGACACGTGTCCAAAAAAACTTAGGGCCAACACGACACGTGTTCTAAAAAATATAGAGCCAACATCACACGTGAACATGCATCTCTCTCTCTCTCTCTCTCTCTCTCTCTCTCTCTCTCTCTCTCTCTCTCTCTCTCTCTCTCTCTCTCTCTCTCTATGTAAGTTGTATGTATGTGTCTGTTATCTACAGAGCTCTGTCACCATGCATTGATATGGCAAAACTTTGTGTTTGTTATGAACGCATAATATACATATGGACACTAGAAGCACATCCAAACATCCAGGTCGTGGTCATGGTTGTGGGAGGCCACCATCGAAGTAAAGAAGGTGAATTCGCCAAACATGAAGTATCTTGAACTTAGTATCGCCGTTGGTTGTGGAGGGGGGAACGTTGACATTCGCTTGCTACCCTTGCTGCAATAGTTTCTGACAGAGAAATGTGTAGCTAGGGTGTGTGCTTTGGAGAGGGGAGGCACGCTACTACACTTGCTACTCGAGCAGTAACAACAAGCAATGTTGTTTTTCCTATGTGTGATCCGTAATTTTAGGCAATAGGTGTCATTTTGCTACATTTCTTGTTTGGGTTATATGTTTCATGTGAGCAATAAGTGTGCATGAATTTTCCTTGCAAAATTAGCTTCCCAACGATCTACTATATGCTTCGCTTCAGCATGTTTGTACGAGCGTATGTCATGATCATACAAAATTATCATACATATGCTTTTAAGGAGCATGTGAAAAAATTGTTAACTAGTACTTGTTTATTTTGGTCATTTTTGGCTTGATTGAGGCCACACTTATAAATAAATTTGATATGGTTTCTTCACACATGTATAACCAGATTAGATTTCTATGTTTAGTTGGGTTGGGTTTAGGTTCATTTGGTCATTTGTACTAATATAGCTAATTTTGGCTAAATAGTGCCCATATTATGGCAAATGACTCTAGAGAGAGGAGATAGAGTCATCAGTTTCAACTATATATAGTAGGCCCTATGTTGGAAATGTAGAACCATTGTCCACCTCCATTTACGATAAAATTTGGAGCAATACTATAATCTAATCTTTGATTCTCTTCTATATGTGTAGATATTGTGTTGGATGCTTGATAGATATGCATATTGGTGATTCATTAGATGCCATTTTACTATTGTCATGCAAACCTCATATGTAGATTTGAAAAGCTAACATTGTTGTTTCTAGATTGTAATTGAAGAATCTCATGTGGATGAGCTAAGTTCCCCTTATGGATGTAATTCTTCTGACTTATTTTGTTTTCTTAAGTGATGAATACTCCTTTATGGCTGAGCATTGGTCCGCTATGGATGAGATAGGCCCTCTTTATGGATGAACATTAATTGTTGACTATTCTTGCATATGATTTTTTTCTTGATTCAATAAGATTGAAATTCCAAAACACACTTAATAGCAACAAGATATTTCTAATTTTGGATGCACATCTAGAATCATTCACAAGATAGAAAACATCAATCTACACATGCTAGAATTGCAAAATACATGTAGATTTGATCATAAACACTAAGATCTGAAAAGGTACGTGCAGCAGCAGCAAACAGTACTTCACATATGTGGATCCAAGTACAACTAGAAAATTAACATTCTATACACTAGAACTCAAGATATGATGAGAAATATGCAAGAGATGAACATAGAATCAAAAGAGAAAAGTTCTCCACATAGAAATAGAGCTTGAAGTTACTTTCTCCACGCTGGTACATCTATTTATAATAGCCACAATGTCACTTGGCCACGTGCCCTAAAATAACAACTTCTAGGTACTTCACCAAAAATCTAATTTGTAGTGACTAAATGCAATGTATCTATATTAGCCAATTAGAATGGGTCTAAATCCTACCTCATCCACAAATATACTTGCCAGAAATAGTACAAACACTATTTAGGCCTTTATTGACATACAAATATATATTGCTAAGTTGAAATTTCATGTTGGCCTCAAATGAAAGACCAACATAGAATGTAACATATAATTATAATGAATGAATTCCTCCATGCTTCTACCTTTGATATATTTGGAAAATAATAGCAACCAAGCAATAAATGTGAGTGATAACCATTTGCTTGCATGTCTCCTCCATCTTTGTCCTTTCTTGTCTTCACCATGAAAATCCATGAATGAGCCTCCATCTCCATCTTGCCATAAGATATCATCATCACTTGATGACTTGATCATGAATGAGTGATATAATGAGCCTCCCTTAGCTTCATTTCCATCAGCAAAACCAGCCAAAAATGCTAGTACAACTCCAACATCAAAATGATACAAAACAATATAACTAGTTTCACCATACCTTGACAATTTGCACACATTCACATGAAATTGCTCAAACATGTGATAGAACAAGTGAAGTAAACTTGAATCACACTTCATTCCTTCTCCCTTGACCTTACTTGACTCTTCAACTTGCAAAAATAGATCCAAATTATCTTTGCCATTTGACTTCCCTTTGATGCTCATGACTAGCTTCAAATTGTCACATTTCCTTTTGTGTTGTCGAAGCCCTTCAAGATCAATATCTTGATCTCCACTTGACCATCAAAGCCATTGAACAAAATTCTAGATCCATTTTCCATTCCATGAAAACCACCATCCACTTGCATAGCATCATCTACACAAGAAGATTCACCAAAATATGTGAGAAATGCAAAATGAGTAGCTTCCACTTGCTTACCATTCTCACAAAATGTGAGCCTTGAAGGTTTGCCCTGATGTCCTCCTTGGATTTTGACTTGAAGAAGGCTCTTCACCATCAACATCCAAAGTATCGTCAATGTCATCAACATCAAGAATGTTAGATCCAATCACCACATCACTACTTGAAAAAACCTTTGCAAAATGTTTCCTTTATAAAAAAGGACATCTCTTCGTATGACCACTTTCTTAGTTGAAAGACTATAAACTTTGTAAGCCTTGCTCAACTCACTATAACTAGCAAATATACCTTTATTTGAAGATAGATCCTCCTTTGTCCTATCGTCGAGAGTAATGTTGATATAGCAAATTGTTGAGGGTCTTAGCATGTAAATTAATTAATTAATTGGAAATAGTTGCGAGAGTCGTGGCATCCTGCGTGTGTAAGCCCATGGCCCAATGAGCACTTGTAAGTAAATAATTCTGGCAATAGACTTAACTTTGGGCCATGTAATTAAAATAATGTAAAAGGCCAAAGTTTAAGCTTAACTTAAGTTTCTTAGTTTTGTAAACTAGTCAAAGTCAAATGGTGGTAGGGGGGCTATGTTTCTTCCTACACCATATATTTGTTTGTGCTTATTGTGAAGGGTGTGGATCTCAGTCCCGCCTTCTTGCAAGTAGCCAATAAGAAACAAGGACAAGGGCCACCCCAAAGATAAAAAGACACCATTTGTAACCATTTTCCATGCTTGATAGAGAGGAGGAGACTCTACTATTTTGTGAGCTCAAGCATCCTCATTTGCTAAACAATCTTGCTTATATTTTTTGTGTGATTTGCTTATTGTTCTAGTTTCCATTGTTCTTGTTTTTTGCTAGTTGTGGTTTCTCCATATGCATGACATTGAGCATTTGAGCCTCCATCTCTACTCTCATTTTCTATCTCGGTCTCTCTTTCTCTCTTTCTCCCTTCACCCTTAATCATAATGAATGTATGAGTTTAGAGTTAGTGGAAGTAGAGCTAAGGTTGGGTAGTGCTAAAGTATAGTTAGTAAGCGTCTAAATTAGCAACTAAGTATAGTTAGGGCCCTATCTTTGTGTTCTAACCCTTCTTGACAGGCGGAGGGCTGCTCATTGACTATCCTACACACTCTACAGTGGTGTCGTTGCCGGGGATAAGCTATCACTAACTAGCTTTAGTTGTTCTTTTAGTTGTTTTGGCTTTTTAGAATGTTTTTAGGTGGATTTTGGAGTAGATTTAGCTTGTCTTGTGTGTTTTTTTGTGCTTGGATTATTCCCAGCTAGTGGAAGAGGTGTGAAGGGGTAGTGGAGACCCAAAATAGCCTCAAAGGGCTTGGCATCCATTCACAACCTTGGAAGAACCATTAAAAACGGGCAAATCTATTTTTGGAGGGAAAAAGTGGCCAAAAAAACACTCCTGACCTTATTTTTCAAAAACCAATGGGAACCAACCTTTGCATGACTGGCAACATCTCCAGGGTACTGTCCCAGACCTGCATAGAAGCCTGCGAAGGCTACTTCCAAGCAGATTTTAAAAATAAAAAAAAAGCATAAAAATTCAAAAACATTTCAAATCTTCATAAGAAACTTCGTAGAGCTCTCTGAAGTTTTGTCTCAGTGAGACAAGGACACGGAAACACTTGCAAAGGTTAGTTCCCATGATAAGTGCCTCTAAGAAGGTTCCTAAGATCAAAAAGACGAGAAAATCAGGCTGAACCTTCGCAGACATCAAAATTTTCAGTTCCAGTAGCAATTAACCTTTGCACCGAATTTTGAAGTTCCATCTCAGTGAGATAAGGACTCAAAAAAGTCAGGGAAAGTTAGTTTGATTCCAATGAGCTAAAAAGAAATTTAAGTGTTTAAAAATCTCTAAAATCATCAAATCCAAAATATCCACTCAGAAGTAATCTTTGAAGACCACCCCATTGTCTTCAAAATGCCATTTTACATCAGTGATGAAGTCTGCAAAAGTCAGTTTCAACTATTGACTGATCTGTGATCAAAAAAGTGATTTTGAACCTTCATAGATAGCCATACCTTTCTGATCATTGAGAAAAAAAAACTTTCCCACTTTGAACAGAGCCAGATTCATATCAAATCCAGCCCTTGACAAATTTGTGAAGGTTAGTTCCCAACACATCTGAAGAAAACATAGTTTTTTTATTCAAAAATAATAAAAGAACCTTCACACAGCCAACCCTCGCACGAGTAACCTTCACAGATAGGATCAATAAATCTTAGGCCAATTAGAGCAAGGATTAAAAAGTCATCTAGGAAAAACCATCATAAGAGGCCTAAAATCACACTTTTGGGCAACAAACTTGATTAGATCCTCAAAGATCCAGGCAGATTTCCACAGATCCATCAAGATCTAGCTACCTTAGACTTCCTCGTCGAATGAATTTGAGATCAGGTCGATCAATTCAAGAAGAATTGAAAATCAAACTCCAAACCTTCCCATAGTTGCAGCTGCGCAAATCGAGGCAAAAGCAAAATCGGCAGCAATGAGTCCAATGGACCAACCTGTACCTGCCGCACCCTTGCAAGTAGTGAAGAAGGCCCTACGTCTTGAAATGTCCAAATATGATGGATCGTCAGATCCGAACATATTCTTCCAGATCTATGAGCAAGCGTGTGAGATCTATGGCAAGCAGACACCGACAGAAAAGTTGATGTTGTTTCTCATTTCACTCAGTGATGCACACTCAGTGATGCAGTGCAAGACCGATTCTTCAATCTCTCGAACAAAGAAAAGTCTACTTGGGGAGGGGTTAAAGCGGCTCTCATCACGTGCTTTAAACCGATAAAATTTCTAGAAGATCCATTTCTCCTGCTAAGCACAGTCAAAATGGGAAAAAGATAAAGGGTCCAGGATTACATCGAGTGGGTCAAGCACTTAAGATCCGAATACAACTAAGAACTGACTCCCAATCAAAATCATTTATGCAAGAAAGATCTTTATGGAGATCCTTGACTCTGGAAACATAGGATGAAGCACATTCATCCTTTCTTTGAAAACTTTGACAAATCATATTTCTAAGAGTAAGCACTCTTGAAGTATTCTTAGACACATAAATGCATTGAAGAGTACTCCATGCATCTTGGGCATTAACACAAGAGCTAATATCTCTTAGAACTTCATTAGAGACATTTAGCTTCAAAACATGAAGAGCAACACGTGCTCTTTTCTTGAATTTGGGAAATTCTTGAGGATTAGTAGGCTCCTCCTCATTCCCATTCACTATATCTAGTAGATCTTGAAGTACAAGGATGGATTCTATCCTAACTTTCCATGTACCATAATTTGTATAAGTGAGTCTTTTCACTTTGTTCTAGTAGATAAGATCCCATTGAAATCATATCTAGAAAATTGGTTTGGCTTACTAAAGAGAATGTTTTCAGAGGTTCAATCTAATCAAATGTAGACTAACTTGAGGTCACTTGCATCACAATTTACACTTGATTAGCTTTCCATTCATATGTGACATGGATGGAAAAGATGAAAAGTAACATAGCCACCACTCTATCTTAATTGAAGGTTTCACACGTGCTGCTACAGTAGGCTGTACAGCTCTGAAATCAGATAAAAAGATACATCAATGAGTGATGAAGAGAGTGGATCTAGTTAGCTTAAGATTGAGTGCTAGTAAGAGGCAAAATGTCACCAACAACGATGAGAAGGCATTCCATTTGACAAAACAATGATTAGATGTGTATTCTCCTATCAAGCTCTGATACCATGAGAACTTTTCACACGTGTGAACCAGTTGCAAGTACAAATAATCAAGAGAATGAATGATTGCACACTAAACTAGCTTTTATTCCAAAAACAATGTGATGGAAAACATTGGCAAGCTACTTAGCAACAAGACAAGAGCATTCATCGCAATCTAACTATCATTACATCTCAAATAGATCAAATGGAAGTTTTACTTAAAGAAGTGTATACTTGAGGCACAAAGCCACCTTATTTATCATACAAGAGGCTTTCTAGAACTTGTGGAGAGAGAGAACAATCTAGATGCCACATTGCCTCTACCTCTCTACTAGATGACAAAAAGAGAAATGGATAAGACTTGAGAATCTCTCTTTTTGAGAATCCTTGACCTACAAGAGTAGCCTCACATGCTTCTTGATAGGTTCTAGACCTACACATCACTATGAAGACTAAAAAATGTAACTTGACTCTAATTGAGAAATTATTTGGCTAGTCTACCTCAAGTTTGGACAAACCCCAAAACTTGAATCTCTAAATTTAATATTATTTTATTTTACAATACTTTCACACCAGCAATGTCCTCCAAGTTGGGGCAGCATGTGAAAGTGAACAACATAACATCACGTTGCCAATCAAACAAAAGAGATATGAGGACGGAGCTGCAGTAGTAGACGGAGGATCGATCATCAACTTGATCTCCACTACTTTGTATCAGAAATGGGTTTGCAAGGGTTGAAGCCAACAAGATTCGCCATCAAGCTAGTAGATCAATCTTGTGTAAAATTAAAAGGTGTGGTTGAAGACATTTCGGTAAAGATAGCGGGTTTGCAGTTCGTAATCACCTTCGTGGTGATGGAAATTCAAGAATACCCTTCCGCCTATTACGTTTTACTTGGAAGACCTTGGCTGAGGAGCAGGCTATAAAGGTTGATCCAACCATGTAGGCGGTGAAATCAATTACACCTAAAGCTGTTGATGGATCGTCCACCACTGATCACACAATTGATCGCCCAAGCAAAGCCAAGGGGGGTCATTATGATTCACAAACAGATATTGTGCAATGGACGGATGCATTAGCAACATATGACTATATGGCTAGGCATGCATGTCATCCAGATTCATATACGGAACCCAACACATCATCACCAAAAGGTTACACCTTGGATACGCCTATAACTTTCAGGGCGAACATGATCAATGTGGCATGGTTAGCAATTGAGTTGATACTAGAGCAAGTCGAAAACAATCTAGTGTCTTGACAACATACATTTTCATATGACAAAGAAGTGGAGCTGACAGATGAACAGGTCCTACAACACATGGAAAAAAATCGATACGGCATGACAAAAGTACTAGCTCAACTACCGCATAAATCACCAATGGTAAAGTTTCCAAGGTAGAACCACCCAAGGCACCCGTTAACAAGAAGCATCAGCTGAAACAACGTTACAGCCAGGTGATCCGATGGAGTGATCTATTTGAAGAAGCCATAGATATGGTGGATATAGATAGATATTCATAGTCATGAAGTGAATATTCGTCCAGTTTCCAAGAAATATCTCAAGGAGGTATATAACTATGTTGATAAAAAAGAAAAAAAGAAAGTTCTAAACTCCTTGAAGCCAATCCAAATGGAACCAGATGTAGCGGCATCATCCTCACAGATGACTGAAAATCCAAAGATTACTAGTCGCGCTAAGATCAACATGCTAAAGAAGGAATCCCAATGAATGCCAGTCCACAAGATGCCAGAGACCTTCAAGAATTATACCTTAGACGACATAGTAATCATGATGCCACAAGCATAGAGAGAACCTTATCAAAATTAGGAACCAGCAAAACAATTCTTTGAAGGGCCTGCACGAACAAAACATGAACTTAGCCGAGCCATGCAGAAAAGATAAACTTGTTTATGTGGGAGAACAATTAACACCCATTGAATTCACAAGGCTACGTGCACTATTGGTGGAATACAAGGATTGTTTTGCATAGATGTACAAGGATCTGAAGGGTATACCACCAACAATAGTCCAGCATACCATACCCTTGGTGAACGGTGCAATCCCCAAGGTAAGTAGATATTATCGCTGCAATCATAACTAATGAAGCTGATCAAACAGGAGTTGCAAAAGCTGCTAGAGATGCCGATTTCATTTATGAAATTGAGCACACAGAATGGGTGCCACCTATAGTTATGGTACCCAAGAAGAATGGCAAAATGTAGATCTATGTGAATCTGAAGGCACTAAATGAGGTCACAAAGAAAGATCATTTTCCCTTACCTTCTACATAAAGTGTTTTGGATCGAGTAGCAAGAGCAGAGACCTACAATTTTTTGGATGGCTTCAAGGGCTACAATTAAGTAAAAATAGTGTCAGAAGATCAGCACAGAATAGCTTTTGCAACCAAACCTTCGCCTACAAGGTGATTCCATTTGGACTTTGAAATGCCCCGAGCACTTTTCAGCGAGTTATGCAATCGACATTCAAAGAACACTTTCAGAACTTCCTGTAAATCTTCTTAGACGATCTATGTGTGCATGGGCCGAACTACAAATGTCTATCCAACTTGGAAAAAGTGTTGAAGCAATGTCGTGAATATCAGATCTCCTTGAATCCAGAGAAGGGTCAATTTTGGAGGCCTGATATTGGGCCACATAGTATCGAGACATGGAATTGCCACTAATCTGTTGGAAAGAGGGGTGTAAAGAAAGATAACTTGAAAAGAAACGAACACGAAAAGAAGCGAACTCGAAAGGAAACGAACTCAAATGAAAAATGTCCGTGCACAGCGGAATAAGCTATCTCATTTTTTTCTCAAACATGACTACATCTATCAATCTCGAACAGAACATTAGTGATAGAAATCATGTTTGATCTGATTATGTAGCCAAACATTAAGCATAAAAACATCAGACAGATAATTTGTCGCAAACAACTAGACAAATTATTAGTCGCAAATTACTCGCGAAGAGCTAGACGAATAATCAGTCGTGAATTAGTCAAGCAAGACTAAATATTAGTCGCGAACAGCTAGACTAATAATAATTCACGAAGAGCAGACAACCAGATTAAGTAATTAGAAATCCAGACAGAACTTAGAAAAGTATTGCAATATTGATACAAATCTCAATTCAAAACAAACAGAGTTGTAATCAGATTAAGTATAACGAAATATATATAGGTCAATAATGTAGGTGAACAAAAACAATAGCGGACGTAACCGCGTGCTTCACAAAGCTAATCACACAATCTGTAAAAGTGATGAACCTATTATTGACAATACATCTGGAAGAAAATAATCAATGTGCAAAAGCATCTACGATGTCTATCTCTAATTATCAGTGATGTTTCGTTCTATCTTCTGTTCTATTCTGATGCCGTTATTTGAATACACGGATGGTATGCAATATATACATAATTTTTACAGGTGTGCAGATGAAGAAGGTACGAAAGTGGTTATGCTGTCTGTGGGAGATCGTGGGTGGTTGTTGTCGTTGTCAAATCTGACTGCACAGTGCATGGGATGAGCGTGAGGAGGTCATGACGTCGGCCTTCGCTAAAAGTAACATTGATGAAAATGCAAAAAATGCAACACTCTGACAAATGCCTTCAAAATTGGATTACAGGGTACCTTCGCTTTTCTATAAGAGCACATTTGGCATTTGTAGGGCAGTGTCGTCTTTTTCATCTGTCATAAATCAAGTGTAAAAACACAGTGTCGTGTTTTTCACCTTTTTCACTTGTGAAAATTTACTTGTATTTATGCAGACTGTAGCGACAATTAGTTCAAATATGTAGACTGTGCGACAACATGAGTAAAAATGCAGCAGCATGAATGGAGGCTAATTAACATAGGATTTAGGAGAGTATAGGAGATAAATCCAACACCCCCCTTAATCTAAATCCATGAATGCCTTGATCTTCAAACTAAGCAATGCACAAAACTTGTTTTGTGCATTAACACTTAATGCCTTTGGAAATATATCTGCAACCATGTCCTGTATTCTACAGTACGTTAAGCTTACCTCCTTGTTGAGAACCTTGCCCCTAATGTAGTGATATTGGATTTCAATGTACTTACTCCTAGAGTGAAATCTAGGGTTGGTCGATAAGGCAATAGCACTATGATTATCACAAAATATAATTGTTGGGCTGTATTGATACAAACTAATGTCTGACAATAGATTTTTCAACCAAAATGCTTCTTTAATAGATTAAGAAACATCAATGTATTTTGCTTCTATAGATGAAAGAGCGATAGAGGTTTGCTTACGATTGTTCCATGAGATAGGACCGTCATTGAAAAAGAATGTAAATTCAGATGTGGACTTACGATTGTCTACATCTCCTCCTTAGATTGCATCAGAATATCCACTGAGCTGATGAAGATTGTCGTTGCTGACTTCTCCATAGCAGATGCACTGGTTCATGGTAGCTCGAATATACCTCATGACTCTTATGAGAGCCTTCCAATGGGTAATGCCAGGATTAGCCATATATTGGCTGAGTGAGCTTATTGCAAACGAGATGTCAGGCCTTGTACAGACCATTGCGTACATGAGAGATCTAAGTATCGATCGATAAGTATACTCTCTCATCTGCTCTTCTTCCTACTTGGTTTGGGGACATTGGTCCTTTGACAAACGCAGGTCTGGATCCATCAGTGATTGAGCTAACTTACAATTCATTAGATTGTATTTGTCAAGAATATTGTGAAGACACATTTGTTGAGTGATATAGATCAGTCATCTCGTTCTGTCTCTGTGGATCTGAATGTTCGGACATAAGTGAGCTTCACCCGAATCGGTCATGTCGAATTCATAAAACATCTGTTTAGAATCCTTGACCTATTGGTATTGTTACAACGTATCATCTACATATAAGATGATGATAATGAAGGATTGCTACACTGACTTTGAATAGACGTTGCAATCAGTAGTGCTTGGTTGGAAACCTAATTTAATGAGGAATGTGTTGATCTTCTGAAACTGAGCTCTGGCAACCTGTTTCAAGGATCATGTAGATCTCTTCTTATATAACTCCATTCAGATAAGCTGTTTGCACATCAAGTTGATGCACCTCAAGGTCGGCAGTTACAACATATGATAAGAGGGCTCGGATTGATGAATGCTTGATTATTGGACTGAAAGTCTCACTGTAGTCAACGTTGGAGATCTGAGTGAATCCTCGTGCTACCAGTCTTGCCTTCCTTCGATCAATCGCTTCATCGACATTGTACTTGATCTTAAAGATGCATTTGCAATAAATGATATTGCAGCCAATAGGACCTTCAACTAATGACCACGTCTGGTTCTTGATCAGAGAGGAATACTCTCCGTCCATGGCTTCTCTCCAGAGATCAGAGTCTGGTTGGCTAAGTGCCTATTCTACTGTTGTCGGTTTCTATATAAAGAGCAGGTAATAAAGGTTCTCCTAGAACAATATCTTTGCCTTTGATGTTGACGAACTGATTCTCGATAAAGACTGTATCTCGGCTATACAAGATTTGTTGGGTATCGGGATCATATATCTTGTATGTGTTATTAGATGAGGTGTATCCAATCAGGATGGTCTTGAGGCCTTGGAAGTCGAATTTCTTTCTCGTGTCTTTCGAGATTTGCGCGTAGACGACGCATCCAAACACCCGTAGGTTCTTCACAGAAGGCTTAGAGCATGTCCACACCTCATGTGGTGTTTTGTCAGAGAGGGCCTTGGTTGAACATTTGTTCTCGACGTAAGCTGCAATGGACACAACTTCGCCCCATAAGCTCTTGGGCAGCGATGCATGCGCCAACATACATTTAGCTGATTCAACCAGAGTACGGTTCTTCCTCTCGGCTAAGCCATTAGACTGAGGACTATAAGGAGTGATGAATTGCTACTCAATGCCTTGGTTTTGGCAGTATTCCTTGAATTCAGTAGAGATGTACTCTCCACCATTGTCAAACCTAAGGACCTTGATCGTCCTTCTAGTCTCTTTTTCTGCACGCTCCTTGAAGATTGTGAAGCAATTAAAAGCTTCTGATTTTGTCTAAATAAAATACACCATAGTCCTTCTAGAGAATTCATCAATAAAAGTTATAAAATACTTTGCATCCTTCAGAAAAGGATTTTTCATCGGGCCACAAATGTATGAATGCACAACGTATAACAATCCTCTAGTAGTATGTTGATGGCTTGATCTAAATGGTTTCCTAGTCTGTTTAGCAACTAAACATTCTTGACAGACATGTAATTCGACTTTATTACTAGGATAGTCTAGATCAAGAACAATAGAATGTTTAGACATTTGTTGTACAGCAGCATGATGCAAGTAACCAAGTCTATAATGCCAAAGTAAACTTTTATTTGTTAGTTGTATGGCCTGGGTTGTGACAGTGATCAAGAGAAGGCCCTCTTCACGAAAGGAGAGAAGAAAAAACAAGAACAAACCCAGATTCGACAAGATGGAGTCCTCAAGCCAACAATCTTCTTCATGTGATCACTGTCACAAACCAGGCCATACAGCCAACAAATGCTGGTTCAATCCAGCAATACCCTGCATGCACTACAAGAAGAAGGGACACTCTGCATACGATTGTAGATTCAATCCAAAAAGAAAGAACAAGACTGAGAAAGCAAATGTTACAGAATCATCCAAGGATGCAGATAGAGGTGATGAAGTCTTCATAATACTTGATGAGGCTTCGACGAGTTACACTGAGCAAGACTACGATGTATTCATTGATTCAGGAGCAACATCACACATCACCTACAACAAGAAGATCTTGATCGACTTCAGAGAACTCAAAAATAACAAAGCAACGATTCTAGGGGATGGGAGCAGACACAATGTCAAAGGCATCGGGACTCTATAGCTGCGAACACTGTCAGGACAAGCATAGCTGCCAGGAGCACTCTTCGTGTCTTCATTGTGAATATGAGGAGCCTGCATGACATGTGTAAGAAAGACATAGTCACAGGTCTAAAGATATCAAGACCCGATAATGAGTTATACGAAGCCTGTCAGAAAGACAAACAACATCGGAATCCATTCACACAAGAAGAGCCAAAGAAGTTCTTGAGCTCGTCCACTTAGATGTCTGTGGACCGATGAAAATGGATTCGCTTTCAAGATCGAGGTATTTCTTGACGTTCATAGATGACGCCAGTCGGATGACTACGAAGAAATATGAAGTATTTGATTCCTTCTAGAAGTTCATGGCATTTGTAGAACGACACACCTCAAAGAAGATTTAGATCATCAAATTTGACGAGCGAAGACACGCAATTCAAGTACTGTAGTTTCACTGAAGAGCCAACAACATATCAAGAAGCTATCTAGAGTCCAGAGGGAGAACTATGGAAGTAGACAATGTCAGAGGAGATCGAGTCGATAAGGCAAAACGAGGCATACACACTAGAGCTACTGCCAGATTACAGAAAGATCGTCGATTACAAATGGGTGTACAAGAAGAAATTGAAATCAGATGGCACCGTTGGCTGTTACAAGTCAAGGCTTGTTACGAAGGGCTCCCCCCAAGGGATGGTGCTGATTATTTTGACACATATCCGTCGATGGTCAAGATGACAAGCATACGACTACTCATTGCATATGCCACATAGCACAATCTGAAAATTCACCAAATTGAAATGAAGACAGCCTTTTTTCATGGAGATCTAGAGGAAGAGATCTTCATATTGTAGCTCAAAGGATTTGAAGACTCCGACAATCGACAATATGTCTGTCGGTTGCAAAGATGCATTTATGGTCTACAACAGGCATCACGAGCTTGGTACAAGAAGTTCGATAGTCTTCTGAAGTCTCTAGACTTCAATCCTGCATAACTGAACTGTAATGTCTACATAAAAAGAGTAGAATTTTTTTTTGTGATACTGACTTATTTTTGTGGATGATTCCTGGATGATAGGAGATTCCTTGATGCTGATAAAAGACACAAAGAGTTAGATTTTAAAAAATTATGAAATCACAGATCTAGGAGAAGCAACAAAATGCCTCGGACTGGAGATTAGAAGAGATCAAATAAAAGACAAAATGCACTTGAGTCAGTCTGAATATGCTAGAAAGGTGCTCAAGTAGTATCGCATGATGGACTGCAAAGAAAAGACCATATCAATGATAGTTGGAGCCAAGCTGACGAAGCATGATTGTCCAAAAAAGGAAGAGGAAGAATAGAAGATGGCATGTATACCCTACCAAAATCCAATTGGTAGTATGATGTACCTTACAATCTGTACCATACTCGATCTAGCTTTCTCTGTTTAAGCCTTAAGCCAATTCTCTTCCCATCCTAGCATCGCACATTGGCAAATGGCAAAATGAATCCTACAATATCTGAAGGGGACCCAAAATATGGGATTAATCTACATAGCAAAAAATGAAAGAAAAGGATTCGAGCCGCACCACTACAGTGATGCAAGCTGGGCGAGCTGCAAAGATGACAGCAAGTCCATAACTGGAGGATGTACAATAGTGTGCGGAGTAGCAATCAGCTGGATATACAAAAAGCAAACCTTGGTAGCACAATCTTCTTGCGAAGTTGAATACGTCGCAGCTTCAAAGGTGGTGAACGAGATAGTGTGGTTGTAGATGATGTTGGAGGCAATTGAGATACCACAAGGAGGACCATGCACGATGATGATGGACTCTCGGAAGGCCATTTATTTGTCCCATGATCCTGTCTTCCATTCAAAGACAAAACACATACCTCTAAAGTACCATTACATTCGAGATTTGATCTCGAAAGGAGAGCTCCAGGTCTGGTACATAAAATCTGAAGACATGATTGCAGATATGCTCACGAAGCTGCTCAAGAAGTCACTCTTCGCAAAGCAAAGAAAGACAATTGGGTTAAACGTACAAAGTTGCAAGGTTCAAGAGGGAGTGTAAAAAATGGTGAACTCCTACAACTTTGCCGCGACGCAAAAATGAAACAAAGGTCGAATGACGAACAATCCGCGAAAGTCAACGGACCTCGAAAACCCTAAGACACGAAGTGAAGCGAAAGTTGAAGGTCGAATGATTCACGAAAGTCAAACATGCCTCAAGGACCAGAAAGACAAAGACACGACATGACACAAAAAAAAAAAAAAAAACGAAAGAAAATCTTTTGCGCTGCCAGCTGGCAGTTTAACAAGTGTGGAGTCTTAAACTTCACACCCAGTTGAAACGACTAGCAATAACGGAGAGTAACTGATTAGTTGATTAGCGTTAACTACTCTTGTAATTTTCTGTTTAGCTATCTTGTAAAGTCCAGTGGAGATATAAACTATTTTTTTGGATCAAAATACATATAGTGAGACACAGAGAATGTGCGTGAGTAGAGCAGAAAAGAACAATATTAGAAACGAAATAGTTGTGCATGAAAGTTTGCCAACGAGCAGAACACAGCGAAAGAGCAGAGCGTCAGGCCGCCAACGGCCCCAATTCCCTTATAGTCACAATTAACTTACGGGTTGTCGGTCTACCAGTCCCTAGCATGGACACGCTACCCGAGATTAGTCATGGGCATGACAAGGAGACTCTACTATTTTGTGAGCTCAAGCATCCTCATTTGCTAGTCAATCTTGCTTATGCTTTTTGTGCGATTTGCTTATTGTTCTAGTTTCTATTGTTCTTGCTTTTTGCTAGTTGTGGTTTCTCCATAAGCATGACATTGAGCACTTGAGCTAATTTCCATCTCTACTCTGTTTTTCTATCTCTATCTCTCCTTCTCTCTTTCTCTCTTCACCCTTAATCATGGTGAATGCATGAGTTTAGAGTTAGTGGAATTAGAGCTAAGGTTGGGTAGTGTTAAAGTAGAGTTAGTAAGCATCTAAATTAGCAATTAAGTATAGTTAGGGCTCTATCTTTGTGTTATAACCCTTATTGATAGGCAGAGGGCTACCACCAACTATCCTACACACTCTACACAAATGCATCCAAAAGTTTTGAAAAACTTGACACTCGGCCTCCTACCAAACAAGGCTTCATTTGAGTACCTATTGCAAACAAAGTTAGCACACATCAAAGCTTCACCCCAAAATGACTTAGGAAGATTTGCATTCACCCTCATGCATTTGGCTCTTTCAAAAAGATTGATGTTCCTCTCTTCCACTCCATGTAGAACCTTTGAGTTTGAAAGCTCCCTCTTGATCCCATGTGCCACACAAACCCTGTTGAACTTTGTTGATAGGTCTTCATTCGCCAACTTAAGCACTTTATCTTCATGTTCAATTGACTCTCCACAACATTCTTGAACTTGAGAAAAACATCAAGGACTTCTTTCTTATTCTTTAGAAAATAGATCCATAGATATATACTGAAGTCATCAATGCAAATCACAAACATCTTTGCTACTCCATTTCTCAGAGCAATAGTACAATGCACATCCAAATGTACTAAATGAAAAGGCATCTTAGATCTTGAGCCAAATCTATAATAAGACAACCTTTGTGACTGTGACATTGAACAAAGCTCACCAACTTGCTTCTTTGCCTTCAAACCACCATGGTTAGAAACAACATATCCATCAAGTTTGTAGATCTCACCTTGTCTCTTTGCCTTGGGCAATCAAGACTTCATTCCTTTTGATCAAGCAAGAGTCACCAACAAACTCCACCTTCAAACTAAGAAGATTCTTAGTGATAGATGGAATGAACAAGACATCCTTCAAATTCACATTCCTATTGGTAGAGAGAGAAAGATAGGAATTGTAGATCACCTTCTTTTCACCTTCAAATGCCATCAATGATAAATAATACTCCTTATGAAATATCATATGTGATGTACCTCCACTATCAATCCACCAAGGATTAATATCTCTCCATGATTAGCCAACAAGCATGATGACATAACAAAAGCATCATTTGAAATTTGTTTATCAACACCATCTTCAACAAGAGTTAGATTGGTTTGTTTCTCACCTTGATCTCTCTTCTTCTTAAACAATCACTAGCAAAATGTCCTTTTGACTCCACAATATAAATATTTTAGCTTGGATCTATCTTTATTCTTGCCAACAAAATAGATGTCTCACCTTGAACTTGCCTTTTGAGAACATAGCTTCTTCTGTTGGAAAGAGATGATAATGCAATAATAATTTATTGAGCGCAGTGGAATGAACCCGCTTTCCTAATGCATGACTACGTCTATCAATATCGAAGAAAATATAATGACAAGAGTCATGTTCAATCTTTTAGCAACTAGCTTTGAAATCATCATAACTAAAGTGATAACGTAGCCAAACAATGAAGAACTGAATTATCAAACAAAAGCAATATGAGGTCACAGAGATTCTGACATAATATTGAATGCAGTAGAAGATAGATTGATTTAAAAAAAAAAAATGATGAGCACAAGACAATTACGGATAGAAACTGTGTACTCTAAACTATCTCTGAAACTTTGTCTGATTTGCACTTCCGTTGATAAGTAGTAAGCGCTAATAGCAAAACTTTAAAAGAACTCTAAAGAACTGAGCTAGAATATTCAAGAGTGTTCAAGTTTGAAAGCTTGAGAGAGTTGCGACGTTATACTACTTCAATGCATTGCATGAATGAATCAGCTATTTATACTAAGCAAATGCGACTAGTCCAATAGGACAACTGATTAGGTTGACAAGTTAGCCATAGTGAGTTGGCATCCGTCCAATTAGCACTTCTTGGAACTTGTGGAATCCACATGTGAGTGATTTTTGTGTACTTCTGTAGATTGTGTAGGAACATGCATAAAACGGCAGAGCTGGGTAATAAGTGGACGAAGATTAAAAGATCAATTTGTTGATAATCAGGAGAATAATCCAACACTCTCCCTTAATCTGAATCCATTAATGCTTTGACCTTCAAACTTAGTTATGCACAAAATTTCTTGTGTGCATCCAAGCTTAATGCTTTACTAAAAATATTTGTTGTCATATCTTGCGTTAGTCAACCTCTTTGTCAAGAGCTTTGTTTCTGACACAATGATATTTAATTTCAATGTGCTTACTCCTAGAATGAAATTTGGGGTTGGCTGATAAAGCAATGGCACTTTGATTATCACAAAAGAGGATTGTCGGAGCATATTGATTCATACTAATATCTAAAAGTAAGTTTCTCAACCATGTTGCTTCCTTTGTAGCTTGAGAAGTTGCGATATACTCTAATTAAGTGGAAGATAGAGCTATTGAAGTGTGCTTGCGACTGTTCCATGAAATATGACCACTGTTGAGGAAGAATGTAAATTTTAAAGTGGATTTACGAGTGTCTACATCTCCTGCCCAGCTTGCATTTGAAAAACCACTGAGAGTATTGAGTTTGTCATTGTCGACTCCTCCATAGCAATGCAAAAGTCCATAGTAGCTTGAAGTTATCTCATGACTCCGATAAGAGCTTCCAATGTGTTATAATAGGACGGTCATGTAATGACTTAAGGAATTGACTGCAAAAGTTATGTCTGGTCTAGAACAAATCCTCGCATACATAAGAGATCCTATTATTGAATAATAGGGATACTCACACATTTTCTCCTTCTTTTTGATTCTTTGGGGACACTGATCCTTCGACACCTTGAGTCTTGAATCCATTTGTGAGAGAGCTAATTTGCAATTCATTAGATTATATCTGATTAAGACATTGTGATGTATCTTTGCTGAGAAATATAGATCAACTTATGTTTTTTGTCTCTTTGGATTTGAATACCTAGACATCAATGAGATTTGTCCAGACCAATCATGTCGAATTCGGGAGATAGCATTGTCTTAGCTTCATTTATCAGATTGATACTATTGCTAAAAATCAATGTGTCATCCACATACGAAGTGATAATGATAAAGAAATATTGCACTGACTTTAAGTAGACATTTGAATCTGAGGAGCTTGGTGTGTAGCCATGATCAATAAGGAAAGGATTGATCCTCTGAAACCATGCTCGATCTGATTGATTCAAGCCATAAAGTGCTTTATGGAGTTTACACACATGATTGTGTTTACCTTCGATATTGTAACCTTTAGGTTGGACCATGTAAATGTCATCTTCGATAACTCCATTAAGATATGTTGTATGTACATCCATTTGATGTATTTCCAAATTTGCTTCAGCATAAAATGACAATAGAAGAATGTTTAACCACTGGATTGAAGGTCTCAGTCTAGTTGAAATTCTGTACCTGACAGAATTCTCTGGCTATACTTCCCTCTACCTTGTACTTGATTTTGAATAACCATTTGCAATCAACTACATTTCTGCTGGCAGGTAATTCGACGATTGTCCAAGTCTGGTTCTTGATAAGAGATGAATACGCCTTATCCATAGCTTCTTTTCATAGATCAGAATTGGGTTGACTGAGTGCCTCTTCAACAATTGTCGGCTCTTGAACAAAGTAAGTTGCAGACTTGTCGATATACCTGCTAGGTGGTCTGCTGACTCTTGTCGATCTTTTGGGTGGTAATCGAAGTTGGTCTTCATCATGCTGTAGTTGCTGAACTGCACCATCATCATCATCAGCTTTGTCATTGATAAGTTGTTCATTGGGAGTAGACAAGCTTTGATCTTCAGTAGGAATAGTTATATTTGGAACTTGAAAACTCGATGTTTCGGAAGCGTCCAAAAGTTTGAATATATGAGCTTTGCCATTACCTTTGAGGTCAATAAATCGATCTTCGATGAAGATATCACTGGGATCATACAACTTATAAGCTTGATCTGAAGTAGTGTAGCTGATTAAAATTGATTTGATACTCTGGAAGTCGAGCTTCTTCCTAAGATCATGTGGAATTTGTGCATAAGCGATACATCCAAAAACCTGTAAGTTTGATAAAGAAGGTTTGGAACCTGTCCAAACTTCATATGGTGTTTTGTTTGAGAGACCTTTAGTAGGACATATGTTCTGAATATAAGTTGCAGTTGAAACTGCTTCAACCCAAAATGACTTTGGAAGTGTCGCATGTGATAACATGCACTTTGGCGATTCGATTAAGGTTATGTTCTTTGTCTCAACAAGACCATTCGATTGAGGCGAATAGGAGTAATGTTTGCTCAATGCCATTGTTGAGGTAGTACTCCTTGAATTCAGTAGAGATATATTCGCCCTCATTGTCAGACTTCAGTGCGTTAGTTCTTTTACCAGTTTGATTTTTGGCATGCTCTTTAAATTGTCAAAACTTGTTGAAAGCTTCCGATTTTTGCTTAATGAAATAAACAACTGTTCTTCTTGAATATTCGTTAATAAAGTAATAAAATACTTTGCATCTAGTAACGATGGTGTTTGCATTGGACCACATATATTTGAATGAACAACGTCTAACAAATCTTTTGCTACATGCCTATGACTTGATTTAAAGGGAATCCTAGTCTGCTTTCCAAGGATGGAGTTATGACAGGTAGGGCAGTCGACTTTATTGGCTGGATAGTCGAGATCAAATCATTTAGACATGTATGAAACAAATGTATGATTCAAGTGTCCTAATCGATGATGCCATAACAATGTTTTATTGACAATAGCGGAGGTTTTCAAGGCTTGACTAGTATCAGAAAATAACAATGTGCCAATCTATATAATTTTTCATGCCTCTTGTTGGGTGCAAGGATCTTACTTGTCCTATCGATAATTCGGCATTGATCAGACTCGAACTCTATCTTATGGTCTAAATCAGTGATAACATATTCGTAGAAAGTTTAGAAACATACAAAACATTTGATAGTAGTTTGAATCGACCATGTTTGAATTTCAGTCTCACAGTACCTTCACCTTCGATAGTGTGAGTGCTATCGTCACCAAGATGAACATATCTTATTGTATTGTAAGGCATATAGGAGTGAAAATGCTCACAATAATTGGTCATATGTTGAGTAGCTCCATAATCCATAAACCAAGAATTGTCCAATAGTGCTTTTTGGTCTTTAACCATAAATGCTCCTTCGTCCATGTCGATGTCGGAAGGTGCTGTGACTACATTCGCTAGATGATCTAGTCGCTTACTTGCATTCTTAGTTTTGAGAACTCTTCAATCCTATATTTTTGTACTTGCAATAGTTAAAATAGCAATGATCGACTTATACAGTGCTTTCTTATTTCGACGGCACCACGTGTGCTTAGTTCTAGAGTTATCGGGCCATCTTTCTTTTACGCGCCCTTTGAGTGCTTTTAACCAACTTATCTTTGTACTTACTTATCAGTTGAATATACAGTTTGTGGAGAGAGCAATTCTGTTGTCTTGTCTTGTTGCACTTGACGTTGTGTTGTGGTGATTGATCCGGTCAGGTGTTTAAACTGTGTTTTTTTAACTTGGTATCAGAGCCCCTTGGTGGCTTGAATCACCGGACAAGAACAGAGAGCTGCGAATTCACGACGATTTGTTGGCTAGGAAGCACAAAACCGAGTCTATGGATATTCGTGGAATAGCTCAAAACTGTAAGAAGATTCAGAGGCAGGGGATTGACAACTGAATCAGAGGGCAAGCAAAAAGTGAAGTTGAAAAATATTCTGAAGGGTTGCTTGGCATGTGTGATTGGTTTGAATCCAATCAAACACTGTTTGAAGAGCGGTTTGGAGCAGAACATTCCTGCTGTAGGGCGACCTTAGCCAGATAGGAGCTGCTAGTGAAAGCTCAAGAAAAGCATGAGTAAAGCCCAATATATCATTCTCTTCCAAGTGCAAAATCGTGGATATCTCCTTGTAGGAGGACATTTTTAGAGTTGTAAGTTGCTGAGGATGGGTGCCCTGGTAGTGCGACCCAGCAGCGAGGAGGTCGCGACTGGCCGTGGAGAAAGAGAACAACTAGATTGATCCACATGTAGCAGCCATAGCTTGTGAAGAGAGAGAAAGATTCATCGTGAAGAGAGAGAAGAGGAGGAGAGGTCGCGGGACCTTGCGCGCCTACTTCAGCTAGCTTGTTAGCGGCCTGAAGTGTCTGGTGCTTCAAAGGCCCTTGGTCAATGCGCAAAAGCGTGGAAAGCCGTCCGATCTCGAATCACACAGATCGACGATGGTTATTGCACGTCAGGTGGGTCGCTGGATCTAAAGGATCCGTTGGATTGACATAGTGAGCCCAGTTAGCACTTTCTGGAAATTCACTTGTGGAGTCTACATGTGAGCGATTTCCTCCTGAATAATCCAACATCTTCCTCTCCACCTTGAGATGTAGAAGATGATCTTTCTCTTGCTTGGAGTCTAAACTCTTCAATCACTAAGACTTCTTGCAAGTCCTCCATACTTGGCAATGTTTTTTGAATAGAAAAACTTTGTACCAAGCTAGCATGATCATCCAATAATCCATTAAAAACAACTTGAACAAGCTCCACATCCTTCAACGAGCACTTAACATTCAAAACAATAGCATGAGCATTTCATCCTTCTTTTGAAAACTTTGAAAAATTTGTCTTCTTATGGTTAGAATCCTGGATGTAGACTTGGACTCATAAACCTTCTTCAAGGTTTCCCAAGCTTCACTAGATGTTGTGGACTTACCAACTTCCTTGAGAAGTTCATTAGTCACATTCATATTGATCACATGAAGATACTTCTTTGCCCTCCTATCATACCTCAATTGGAACTTTGGATCTCCTCCACATCTACAACAATATTCATGAACTCATTTATCTCTAGCAAAGACTCCATCCTCACCTTTCAAGTTGAATAGTTGCTTGAGGTAAGCCTATCATTGCTTTCCAACATGAAGCCACTTGAGGTTGCTAGTTGCAATAATTGATCTTCTTCTTTCAACCTATTCCAATGCACTTAGCACTCTCTTTAAAATCAACAAATGATGACAAGAAGAAATCACAAAAAATTGGAAACAATCTAGCCTCTCCTTTTCTCTCTTCTAGCAAGTTCTAGCACATAGATTTGATGATTTCTAGATCACACTTTATCTATACACAATATAATGAACTTTTGCACTCCATTAAAATTGAAACACACTCTTACAAAGTCCAGCAACTTCAAAATCAAGAGATCCTATCAAATTTAGGTTTCCCACAAAAAAACAAAATATTGAATCAAGCAAAAGCTATATGAAAAAGCTAGAATCTTGATATATCTACTAATAGAATGTAACATCCACAATCATGAGCAATTTATGTCTCCACATTCCAGTAAGTGGATTAAAAAATCAGCCTAATCCAAGTGATTTCATCTAATTTGATGCTAGGATCACAAAGATACACTTTCTATACTTGAAATATTCTTGATTTGAGATAGAAACCACTCCAAATTCTCATAGAATGATTGGCGCCCTCAAATACATCTCTAGATTTGGCAAATCCACCAACTTTAGCCTGCAACCTCTAATACCATGTGAGAAATTTAGATCCAAAACACACTTAATGGATCAACGAGATCTTGGCTAAATTTGGATGCACATCTAGAATCATTCACAAGATAGAAACATCAATCTACACATGCTAGAATTGCAAAATACATGTAGATCTGATATGGTACTGTCTCTATCTGTAAAAACAACAACAACAATCCAAGTAAAAAAAATCTTGCATGCTAGTCAACTAGTTACAAGATAGATATAATTGTGAGGTTTTTTGTCACTATTCCTTGATTTGTTGAGAGGAGTGTGAGTGCTTAGTGCATTAGAACATATTCAAAGAGGAGTAGTAGTCATTTGTATGATGGCTACTAATAGTGAAATCATGTTGAAAGACAATAATAGACTCAACTTTAACAAATTATGTAACTTGGAAAGTAATGATGGAATCTTTGCTTGAGTTAAATGAACTAGTGGACATCAGATTCGGTTACAATGTTTTCACTAAGTTATTTATCGGTTATATATAATTTGAAATCGACTGAAGAAACCGCAAATATAGTTGTTGACTAGAGAGTACATGCAACCTACCATCATTTTAATGTTGGAAAGAGGTGTGTGAAAGATAGGTAGAACTCGAAAAGAAAAAAATTCAAATGACAAGAAAGAAAACTTATCGTGTGCAGTGGAATAAACTATCTTTCTCTTGTTTTATGCATGACTACGCCTATCAATTTTGAACAAAGCAATAGTGATAGAAATCACGTTCAATCTTATAGTAACTAACTTTGAAATCATTAGTACTATAGTGATTACGTAGCCAAACATTAAGCATTGAAACATTAGACAAATAATATGTCGTGAAACATTAGACAAATAATTTGTCGCGAAATATCAAACAAATAATTAGTTGCGAAGAACTACAAAAACGCATACATTATGAGACAAGGTTGAACGCAATAAGAAGATAGTATTGATTCAGTGTGGAGTGAAACAGATGTAAACGAGTACAACGAGTTGCGGATCGGAGCCGCGTACTCTAAGCTATCTCTGAATGACTAAAAGTAAGTCTGAATTAAGCGCAACTACTGATAGCAGTAAGCGCAATAACAACCTCTAATCAACTCTAAAGAACTGATCTAGAATGTTCAAGAGTGTGCAAGCTCGCAGACTTGAGACAAAGAGAGCTAACTATTCGATACTTGATCTGAGAATCGTCATCATGATCCTCTCAATCATCATAAGATGTTGAAATATGAATAACTATTTATACTAAGCAATTAGGTCATCAAAAGTGTCATCCAGTTGGATGTGATGTGCTGGCATCCATCTAGTTATGACTTCTCGGAAACTACTTGTTGATGGATTAATGCAAGTCGGTGGCTTTGGTCGTAAACAATTTGTCTGCATGAATGAATGTAAATCTGTAGTGGGTTTCTTTCCTTGCCTAACCTGAATCCAAGATCTAGTCAATCTAGCATCAAAGAGACGGAGTTAGTTGTCACGTGGAGGTTCGTTCCCATGAGAGCGATAGTATAGTTCAGATTTCAACATGAATGCAGGATCTAACACTAACATCCATTAACACTAAGCATTAACACTACATCCATTAACCCTAAATCCACAACAATGATAAAAACTTACTCTTCTCTTTCTCATTTTCTCTCTCACAAAAAGCATAAGAAATAACAATCCTAATAATGATCAAATCCAACAATTAGCAAATACAAAGGAAGCATGAGAAATGGAGGAGAAGAAAAGAAGAGCAAGGACATTCATCAATCCATTTCTAAAGAGAACCAATCTGCTTTATTGAAATGAGGAAATGAACATCAGGAGCAACTCGAGTTGGTCCATTTATTATAGTAGAGAGGAGGACCCTAGCCTATGAATCCTATTGGTCCAGTCTTGCCTCTCTTTTTATTCAAATTTAAAAAAGTGTGGGAACCATCAAAACTGGAGAGAAACCCAACTTTATTCACTAACTTGACATTTAGGCCCTGCGATATTAAAAGTCTCGCAAAAAGGCCTAAAGTCCTTTTCTTAACATTCTAATTGATCAAATAACTATGTGATCATTGGGTTGGACTTACACACGCAGGGTGCCAAATCCCTCTCACTTACTAACTAGGGTTAGGGTTGCCTTGGGATCCGCAAACCATCCAACAGTATCCCCCACCAAAATTGGTGGCGGTCCCATGACACCTGCAATATGCAGTTACTGGGGACATTTATTGGCTTCGCGCCGAATCTTAATTAAATGATACTGCACCTTCTCCATAAAGTCAAGACGTGCAGTATTGAAATCCAAATTATGTGGCAGGAAACAACGGTGGGCTCCGACAATCCACTTGGAAGCTATCCATGAGGTGAAGCGAGATTCCCAAGAGCCTCCCATCATAGCCACATGGAAATACAGTCGAGCAATCGGCAACTGATCTTTGATTTGCTCTGAGGCCATTGGCTTATTTGAATCAAATTCCAGGGTAGGAAGGCAATCGTCCCATTTGGTTGCCATTGACGCCAACAGAGTTAGATCTTTTGCAAACATTGCCGATTGTTGCACCGTCGGATTTGAAGAGTGGATATACTCTCTCTGATATGCTTGTAAGGCCCGGTGGTGAAATGTTCCAGCTATAAGACTGATGGATGATTGGCCAATTGGGCGTATGGATGGTGATTTTATCCATAGACATTTTTTCTGGTAGGAAAAGTCTGCACAAACTTCTCAGGTTCCTTGTTCGCTTCTCCGTGGAAATTTTCCAATGCTTTGATCTTCTCATCAAATTGCAACTGCAACTTTTCCATCTGTTTCTGCTGGGTCTTCCCAAGTTTCTCGAACTCATTGAGCATCATTTCTGCAGTAGCATTGGCATTCATTGATGCAATAGTGGTAGATGTCGTAGTAGTCTGTCCTGCTGCATAAGGCAACATACTGACATTTGGCTCATCATTTGAATCTTCATCCTCCTCCCGAATTGCATCGTCCATCGCATTTTGCAAAAGTGCGTACTCGTTATGGCGTTTCAGCTTACATCTGATCCGTTTAGGTAGACCGGACAAAAACCACATAATCATGGCATTTTAATTAATTAGCTCAGGCTCACATTCATATCTAAGACGTTTCACTCTTTCGATGTAATCTTGAACCATTTTCCGCTTTCCCATTTTAATTTTACTTAAAAGTAGAAAAGGGTCTTCCATAAACTTTCGCGATTTGAACCGTGTAATAAGGGCTCGTTTAACAACCTCCCAATCTGTACGCTCAATTTCATCTTGGTTATAGTACCAATCTTGTGCTGCGCCTATTAAGGCCATACGAAACAACTTAAGTTTATCTTGAGGATAAATCTCACTATAGACCTCATAGGATTCAACATAGATATGAAGAAATCTAACTGGATCTGTTAATCCATTATATTGGGGTAGATCCAATCGGAGTGCTCTTCTAACAATAATTGGATTGACCTCTTGTGGAGCACCTCCAAGGGCAACCATCTTTACAAATTTAGATCAAATTGATAATGAGATTGGATATAGATTTTTCCAAAAACTATCTCAGATTAGATCTGCTAGCTCTATTTTTCTTTTCAATAATCTGATTCTATATGATGAAAAACTACCCAAAATTCGATCAGACGATACTTCTCAAAAATGATAAATCTCTCAGAGTCCAATTCAGAATATATCAGATTTGATCCATATTTTGATAGAGACTTGATCTGGAAAATCAGAAATAAAAAATAGGACTGGCGAAGGTTCTCTAGGCGAAGGTTGTCTCGGTGAAGGTTCAACAGTGCTATTTTGGGATAAAAAACTCTCTAAACATTTTTCTGGCAATTTCTTGGGAAATAACCTTTTCCGACTTCTCAGATGGAAGATCTAACACAAATAAAACTATGGATAGCTGGGCGAAGGTTTCTGACACAAGAAAATACAGTTTTTATAATCTGGCGAGGGTAAAAATCAAGAGTTTTTTGTGATCTGGTCAAGAAGAATCTTCGTCGAACTCAAAAACAGTAGTTTACTATAAATAGAATAATTTGAAAACTCGATGAAGGTCCTAGCGAAGGATTAAGAGTAATACTGGTTTTGACTTTTTTTGGCAAAAATATGACAATATGACAACTGATCCTCTGAACCCCTTTCTATTTTTAATATTATTCTTCGTCGACCTGACAACAGATAGATATGAATCACATCTAAGCACAGTGAATTGAGCGAAGATTCTTTTTCTGTATTTTTTAGGGTTTTGATAAATTTTGGTGTTTTTTTATGGTTTTTCTGATATTTTTGAAAATCTGCTGGGAATTAATCTTCGCCCTTCAAACTGGAGGTTTTTAAACAAAACCGAAGGTGTTTGCAACTCGGCGAAGGTTTTCTGAAAGAGGATAAAAAGTTTTGAGCTCTGATGACGCTTTTTGTCTCTTTTTGACCAAATTTGACAGATTTGACTAATTTTTGTTATTTTCTCTAATTATCTTAGATCCAAATGGATCTTAAAATTGGTTATCTGAATAGCTTTTCCTATTTAATAATTAGATTAGATTTCAAACAAGCAAATCCACCCAAATCTAGCAAAATCAATCCCAAACTAACCCTAAAATGCAGATTTAACACTATTCATGCCACGACAAGATGCCTAGTGCAAGCTAACCATCAACCAAACATGCTGCAAACTGAAAAATTGGCGTCGATCCTCGGCAACGGCACCAAAATTGTAGTGGATTTCTTTCCTTGCCTAACCCGAATCCAAGATCTAGTCAATCTAGCATCAAAGAGACAGAGCTAGTTGTCACGCGGAGGTTTGTTCCCATGACAACGATAGTATAGTTCAGATTTCAACATGAATGGAGCATCTAACACTAACATCCATTAACACTACATCCATTAACCCTACTTCCATTAACCCTAAATCCACAACAATGATAGAAACTTACTCTTCTCTCTCTCCTTTTTTCTCTCACAAAAAGCATAAGAAATAGCGATCCCAATAATGATCAAATCCAACAATTAGCAAATACAAAGGAAGCATGAGAAATGGAAGAAAAGAAAGGAAGAGCAAGGACATTCATCAATCCATTTCTAAAGAGAACCAATCTGCATTTGGGCCCTGCGACATTAAAAGTCCCACAAAAAACCTAAAGTCCTTTTATTAACATTCTAATTAATCAAATAACTATGTGATCATTGGGTTGGACTTACACACGCAGGGTGCCAAATCTCTCTCACTTATTAACTAGGGTTAGGGTCACCTTGGGATTCACAAACCCTCCAACAAAACTGTCACTGTGAGCCGTTTCCGAGTAGTTATGTATATTGCGTAAAAACATGAAAAAAAAACTACATGTTTGGATAAAAGTTGGATGAAGATTAAAATGTTGATTAGTCAATAATTGGGAGAATAATCCAACACTCCTTCTTAATTTGAATCCATGAATGCCTTGACCTTTAAACTTAGTTCTGCACAAAACTTCTTGTGTGCATCCAAGCTTAATGCTTTAGTAAAAATATTCGTTGTCATATCTTGCATTCGAGAGTACTGCAATTTGACATCTTTGTTGAAAATTTTGCTTCTGACATAGTGATACTTAGTTCAATGTGCTTATTTCTAGAAAGAAATCTAGGGTTGGCTGACATGGCAATGGCACTTTGATTATCACAAAATAATAATGTCGGAGCATATTGATTCAGATTGATATCTGAAAGTAAGTTTCTCAACCAAATTGCTTCCTTAGTAGCTTGTGAGACTGTGATATACTATGATTCTATAGAAGATAGAGCTATCAAAGATTGCTTGGGACTGTTTTAGGAAATTGGACCATTATTGAGGAAGAATGTAAATCCAAAAGTAGATTTACGAGTTTCTACATCTCCTGCCCAATTTGTATTTGTGTAACTTTGTCGTTGTCGACTGCTCCATAACAAATGCAAAAGTCTATAGTAGCTCAAAGATATCTCATGACTCTGATGAGAGCCTTTGAATGTGTTACAATTGGTCATATACTGACTTAGGGAGCTGACTGCAAAAGCTATGTCTAGCCTAGTACAGATCATTGCGTACATAAGAGATCCTATTATTGAATGATAAGGATACTAGTGCATCTGCTCATTTTCTTCGATTGTTCGGGGACACTAGTCATTTGAAATTTGAGACATGGTTCCATTGGTGAGAGAGCTAACTTGCAATTCACCAGATTATATCTGACTAACATATTGTAGATGTACCTCTGTTGAGAGTGTAGATCAACTTTTGATTTCTGTCTCTGTAAATTTGAATACTAAGGCAGAAATGAGCTTCGTCCAGATTGGTCATGTCGAATTTAGAAGATAACATTGTCTTAGCTTCTTTTATCAAATCGATACTGTTGCCGAAGAGCAATGTGTTGTCCACGTACAAAGTGATAATGATAAAAGTCTGCTACACTGTCTTGAAGTAAATATTTGAATCTGAAGAGCTTGGTGTGTAGTTGTGATCAATAAGGGAAGTATTGATCCTTTGAGCTAACGAATATCTTCGACTCGATAGGATCGAACAACTTGTAGGCTTGATCTGAAGTAGTGTAGCTGATGAAAATATATTTGATGCTCTAAAAGTCGAGATTCTTCCTGAGATCATGACGAATCTGTGCATAAGCAGTACATCCAAAAACTCATAAGTTTGATAAAGAAGGTTTGGTACCTGTCCGCTTGTGATAACATACACTTTGCCGATTTGACTAAGGGTCTGTTCTTTCTCTCAACAAGACCATTTGACTGAGGCGAATAGGAGGTAAAGGTAATAAAATACTTTGCATCTAGTAATGAAGGAGTTGTATAGGTCCACAGATATCTATATGAACAACATCTAATAGACCTTTTGCTGCATGTCTATAACTCGATCTAAAAGGAATCCTAGTATGCTTTCCAAATATGCAACTATGGAAGACATGTTTCGAAGTTCTGGCTTTAACTACGTGGCCAATCTGAGTATCTGATATATTGAGGATAATAAGTGCGAAAGCTTTACCATCCTTTGACTTCCATTTTGAGTCGTTTGTCTTGTATTCAGGCTTCACTTCGATACATGTAACAACATCCCACAACTCGTTGGCGATTAACAAGATTTTTATTCTAGAAATTCCATAAATGATATTTGGATCCATTTAGCTTGTCTACGATAATACCAGCTTTACTTTGAGAATCCATCTGAAACTTTAGATTGTCGATGATTCTATTGTCGTTAAGAGAAAGATAGTGCTGTGGAAATCAATTCTCTGTTACGGAAACAAATTGATTTGAACTGAAGAATAATTTGATATCACAAAAGATACCAAGCGTAAGAGCTTACGCTATGATATAATAGTATTAGGCCTTGAAGAATCAACGCTCCGATACCATGTTGGAAAGAAGTGTGTGAAAGATAGGTTGAGCATGAATTGACTTAACGTGCTAACAGTGTATGCTAAATCTGGTCTAGTACACAACATTGCATATATTCAAGTTCTGATTAGTGAATGATAAGGGTACTTCGCTGAGTCGAGTACTTCACTATCAGTCTCAACACAAGAAGGTTTAGTCAATAATACTACACTTGGATCCATTGGGGTATCAATTGGCTTGCAGTCAGACATATGAAACTTTTCTAAAATGCCTTTTAGATATGTCTGCTGCTACATAGGAAATACATAGTAGACCCACAAGATTTAGACGTACGTAACAAAATATTTCACTATGATCCAATACATACACATAGGCTATAATCTGGCAGATTCTCTCATAATCCGCATATGTTACCCACATAACTCATTGAGAATCTTGCAAGTTAGCTACAAAATAACTTATTCCTCATGAGTAAGTAACATATTAAGGAAATCTTTGAAGTGAATAAAAGTTTTCCAAACATCAAACTTTTACTAACAAATTTTTTTCACTCAATAAACCTACATCAGATCTTAGAATTCAAGCCAAGATTAGGTTGATCTATACATATATCTATGCACATAAGGTTAAGATTAAAACTTTATGCCCACCTAATCCAATCCATAACAAAATGGTACTTGGTAAGACAATCAGTGGAACCTGAATTTAATCTTTACCACTACTATCCATAATTATGAATAACTCACAGCTCAATACCCCCAAACTTCTCTAGTTCTAGATTTTACGCTACAATTCCTAGAGAGTTATTCTATTTTACTAGGATATTTAGAACCTTTGCAACTAGTTGATCCATTAAAAATTTAGGGAAAAAGATTTTGTAAATTATGATTGACGAATAATAACATTCTAGATATTTATGATTGACGGATCATAAATTAATACTTAATTGTCATAAGAAGATTATAAGAAAATGTGTTGATTTTTAAGATGATGAGTAATTCTCGATCTACTGAAAGAGTCAAGAATTTAGATTAGTTAGTTGAAAATCTAAATTACTTTGTTCCAATGCATAATTGAGATTGTGTGAATCTCACAGACATTCTCATAAAGGTAGTATATTTCTACTTATGAGAAATTTTCTTACCTTAGTGGATAAAGTTCTACTACATATTGTGGTCCATGGATGCTTGTGTACAGTTTTCAGCCTAAATCTTCAGTTAATTGGGAGACAAACAACTCTATCGATATTGAATAATTGTTATTTTCTTGCAAGAGATGCTAGGAATAGAGCACTTAACTCGAGAAAGTATCTGGAGTACTCGTAATTGAGTTTAAGTCATTTTTTCTTAGTGGATCTCCTAGATATTTTAGTAGGATGAATTGTTATACCTTAGTTATTTTTTATATTCTAAGTGTATTCGTACCAAGAAGCATTTATGACATGTCTACAAGAAATTGTGGATAGTCTTGGACTACAATTGTTTGTTTCATTAACTTTTGAACATTGATCTCCAATGTACGGTGATAATTCACCCAATGGTTCATGTAAAATAAATTTACATGAAGGTGACGTTACTAGCTTGTAGAGAGTCAAACCCAATAGGAAAATTTATCGCTTAGTGTAATTCTAAAAGAAGATATAGTACTTCCGAGCAGAGATAAACAATTGGAAAAGTGTTCCATCTCTAAGTACTGATTTGATATTTGAAGTCGGACTAAGGGTAATGATTTTTTGGGTAAGTGTGAAAGTTAAAAAAATGTTTATGATCTTCTTGCCCGTTCTAAGGACAGGACATATTTAAGGGGGGGAGAATGTCACGTCCACGTCTTGTATATAGGATTCAAAATAATCCTAGACTTGTATATCCGGTACTCCAGTGTATGAGATTATTAATTACGTCATGTCATTTCGGACTAGGCCAAAAATGTAATTAATAGCCTTGTGAGGGCCCAGGTGCTCTAATTGGACCTATGGTGATTTTGCATGGTGATGAATAGCTTTGGTGCAAGAATAGGAGATCAAATGCTTTTGATAGGATTGGAGAGATCCTAGAGAGAATATTCTCTAGCTTTTGGATATTATATGGAACTCGCCCTACTCCTCATTCGATTTTCCTATTTCCAAGAACCACGATCCTCTCCTCTCTTGCATTCAGTCACTATAGCTCGGGGGGTGAAGCAGTTAGGGATTTGACTATTCGTTTCCTGTTGGTTGGGTG
>MU835058.1:0-42116 GCA_029204225.1 Diphasiastrum complanatum | reverse complement strand
ATCGAGCCTATCAACACCATGTGAGCACTTCATAATGTTAATCGATACTCAAACTGGACTAACACTCATTTGAGGAAGAAAATGTTACATCCGTTATGTGAGCAAGAAAATGTCGAACATATCTACCAAAAAGAATCATTAACTTTATTTTCTAAGAAAAAGCAAAAACAAAAAACTAAAAATCGAAGACTTAAGCTATTTTTTCTTCTCAACAGTTGAAGACAAGACCTAGTCATGAAAAATTGAAGAATAAATCTTTTGCAAGTACTGCAAGAGAACCAATCATGATATCAAAAACTATAGAATCAAAAATTCAATGAGTCAAAACAAAACATGCAATAGAAAAAAACTGCTAAACTATGGAATTCACATGAAGATAAGGAAAGATCAAACTTATTCATGGTGAATACAAAAGTACCAAACATGGGTGTGGCATTTGTAAACAAAGATCTTACATTTCTTGAAATTGTATTTGCTGCTGCTAATGGAAAAGCCACTATAGATGTTAATTTTATTACTTATAATTTTGGAGCCACCTGCAGTGATTTACAAGAAGATAGTCCTAACCTTTCTTGAACTTCTAGCAGCATTTCAAAACCAACTTAGACTTATATCAATCCAAATCAACATACTGAAATTCAACTCAACAACTTTTTTGAATCTCAACACAATGTTTAAAACCAACAAGATCAAGAATGTGATCATGTATCTTAGCATGTGATTTAGATCAACAAAGAAGTTTGGCGCTCATATGATTGCCCTCATCTTAACCAATGGAAGAAATGTATATTCAAATTCAGAGAAGTTAAACTATGAATAGTTTAAAGTTCTTAACTGTGACTGTAGACACTATGGTTAGAGCATTGGGAGTTGGGGAGGCCTCGGGAGTGGTGGGGGCAAGCAAATAAACAATATTGTTTTTTTTATTTTGATTTTTTAATTATCCTACATAGCATTCCTTATAGGGTCTTTTTGGTATTTGAAACTTCTCTATTGGGATTGAATGTCTCCTTGTAATCTATGCCATGCAGTTCAATGTAGCCTTTGGCGTCAAGTCTTGCCTTTCACTTCAGAATTGTACCATCCGAGTTATATTTCTTTTTGAAGAGCCACTTAGTGTCAACCACCATCTTCTTAGGAAAAGTATCTACAATGCTCAATGTGTGATTCTCGATAAGTGATATGAACTCATTTTACATAGTTTTAGCCATTTGTAGTTTGGACATTGCTTCTTGTACAGTGATAGATTCTTTGATGGAGGCCCAAAATACTTGAGCAATTCACCTCTCAGGAGTTACATGAGCATGTGTTGAACTTCTTCCTTGATTTTATAACCTTTGAAAAGGTGAATGGTAAAATAATCATAGTACTTAAGTTAGATGCGTCAAAGATTGTGAAGGGCAGAAGATGGAGAGGGTTAGTACTCTCATGAATGGTGCACTATTTCAAATTTAGTGTCTAGTCCAAAAATGACATATGGTGATTGGCAACTGTTCGGGTATTTTTTTCTCTTTATTATATATATCAATGGATAGTATTAATTCTTATTTTAATTAACTAAGTTTGATTTATTCTTTGTACAGGTTTTGAAGGAGGATCATGATATATTATCATGGATATTCTCTAGGACATCTTACCCTAGGATCATCAAGGACCATATGGATAAAAGATTTCTCAATGTTTCAAGATTTGGAGACTTCAATGTTGAATGGCACTTAGCATGTGATTTGAAAACACTGAAATGCATGTATGATGTCTCTCACGGTGCTACATCTAAACATGCTTGTTAGTACTGCATGAAAATGGCGAAAGATGTTACTAGGAGTGCATGCATCATGAGAGTAAATTCAAATTAAAAGCCTGTATTGGCGATTCTCTTGAAAAATGTGTATGTTTGCACGCTTCATGTAGAAGTTAGGATAATAGAGAAGCTTATTTATCTTCATATAGTTTTTGCTTGGAATACTAAGCCAGCATTATCTTGGAAGAAAGCTATCTCTCAATTAGAAGATGTTCTATCGAAAGCAGGCCTTCATAAGAGACATGTCAAAATATAGAAAGACAAAAAGCTTTCAGGAAAGTCAAGAAATTTGCCTACTAAGACCAACATAGGAGGAGCAAAAGCACGTCGATTCCTATCAAACCACACAAGTAAAGTTTCTAATATTCAACACTCATATTGGAAAGATATCATTGCTGCCACTCAGGACTTTGAGGTGAGGGGATCAACTAGATTACTAAAAGTTGATGTATGGAAGAAGCTTGACAGTATGATTAAAATTTTAAGAAAATATAAATTTTCTGATATTGATAAGGAAGCTCTAGAAAAGACTTGTGTCGAGTTTGTTGATGCAGTATCAAAAGTATGGAGAGCAAATCACATCACTCATTATATGGTTAGTAGAAATGATTAGAGCTACTTTCTATATCAAAGCACAAGACTAACACATCGATTTTGACATGTGCACCATATACTAAGAGATCATACAACAATTTTTTGCAAACACAAAGCATGAGTGTCTAGTCATCACAAGGGATGGAAAAGTCACAATGGAAAAGCACGGACAGAATTTCATCGAAATACACATGATGGAGGAACCACTGAAAAAAGAAATTGTTTTTGTCAATTATTTTAGTGGTTCTACCACAGAGTTCAAATTCGACAAATAACAAAATACATAGAATACAACAAGTTTAGAATAACATGCAAGTTTATACAGGAAGAGAGAAATTAGAAGATTGCTATACAGCATATTAAACTCTTATAGAATGTACCATATACATTGATTTTAATATAACAAAGACATTCAGTCTTCATAGAACTTGTTATCATCTCCAATGGTTGTGTTATCATGGAGAAATTCTCTGCTACCAAATGGATCTAGTGGACGTGGATTGTCTCTATTACCACTTAGTTCTACATATGTAGCATACAATGAATAATGGGAGCTCCTTAAAGGAACATTTTCACCCCCATATCCTAAAATTTTCAAAACATACGACCTTTTTACAAAAATGATCTTATTAGATCTCAAAAATTTATGTCCCCCTAGGTAGTGTCATAATGCCTTGACAACCATAATCAGGGTTTCGCTAACAGGACTTAACTTGGAGTGAGCAATGTAAATTTCATTATTTTGAAAACGCTTCAAATAGTATCCCAGTCCACTGTCTCCATGTAACATGCTAAAATGTTGTCTGAATCCTCCTCAACGGGCGGCAAAATCATCAATTATAAGCGTAATCTATAGACAACAGAAACAGATGTTAACAATTGGAACATCTGGCAAAAAAATAAGATATAATTGATCTGTAGCGCATTTAAAACTTACACATTCATCATCATTTGCAGCAACAAGATCTTTATAATCTATGTAATGACACAGGCAGAGTCGTCTGCAAACTCCATTCTCAGAGGAGCAGGCAATCCAATCTAAGCTTTCTTGACAAAGAAGCTAACTCCTAACTGCCATAAGTAAAACATACCGCAATTAATTGAGTTCGAAGAAAATAGTGATCTGGTGCAATCGACATCGAGAACAAGGTCATCAGCTTCAAAATCTACAATATCTAAAAACTCTGATATCACAGCTAATAGCAAAGAGAGGACTGCATCTTCCCTATAATCAAAAAAATTGCACAAATATGCAGTTGTAATATATGCATCATCATTTATATGATATTTAGGAATATCAAAAGAGGATTTATTATCTACAATGGAAGTCTCTTCTGGATTAGATGAACTAAAAGCGATGTATGCTTCCCGAAGAGCTTCAGGATCTACATTCCTATATTCATTCTCAACCTCCGGTGTGTCGAGGCTGGTTTCTACATGGGGCTATTCTTGTGCTGAGCTAGAAGGTTCAACAAATTCAAGAGCTACAGGTTTCTCAACATCATGAATCAAAAGGATTAAACAAAATATAAACCCAATTTGATACTCTATAAATCTATATTTCCTCTTACAAACAGTACATTGTGTGGCATTCTTGAACTGTACAACAAGCTTGGTGTACATTCTATAAAGCCGTTGTTTATGGGAAGGGGCTGTGTACGAACAAGGTCATTAATGCATCAAAGGAAACAACGGGAATAGTGGCTAGATCCTTGAATGTGAAGTAATGCTCATAGAAGACCTTTGTATTCTGTTGAGCAGTCTGAAAGACATGAAGGTATGGACGAAACAAGGACTTAAAATATTCCTTATTTCTTTCAATTCCAAACTCATCTAGAAATTCTGACAGTAAAATTTCCTTATCATAATAGGAAGAGGAAGCCATGGCGAGTAGCCGATATCGCTTCTGTGCGACGAGAGACAAAGAGGGCTGAAAACGGCAACAAAGGACGCGCATAGAATCCATATCAAGCTATGGGAGCAAATATCGCTTTTGTGTGAGACGGAGTATCCAAGGCAGAACGGAATGAACAGGCCGCGCACAGAACCGATATTACAAAAATCAAAAAAAAAAAAAAGAAGCAAAAAACACAAAAAATGGCTGACTTTTATACACTTTGGTTCGCACATGCGACGTTCAGGGCACGTGGCCTTATGCTATTCGTCTGTCCAATCCACACGTGCGAGTCAAACGGTCAATGACATGGCAAATTTCTATTCGCTGACCGCCCACACGTGTGAGGCACACACCATGAATGACACGGCACAATTCGATTGGCTGGCCGATTTTTTGCACATGCGAGCCAACTTTTCTTCGCACGTGAGAGCAAAAAATCGATAAAATCCCATTCCGAGGCCATTTCTCCCACTTTTTTTCTACATTTCCTCCGATATCACTTCTGTGCGTCGTCTTCATTCCCCAACCTCACCTGCCTCATAGCACCGCCCACAAAACCAGTATTTGTCCATACATATTGATTTATGTGCCCCCATAACACTGTATATTCCGCTCTTTCCCTACTCTCTGCGCACAGAAGCGATATCTGATATCCTCCTATCGAATTTGTGCGCGTTCATTGTTCCCATTTGAAAAGAGAGGAGAAATGACAAGATAATGCTACTTGATTTTCAAAGGGGGCTTGAACTTCGGACCAAAGAGCTATGAAAGAGTTAGAGAGAGAGAGAGAGAGAGAGAGAGAGAGAGAGAGAGAGAGAGAGAGAAAGATAATGAAGAGAGTGGGAAGGAAAAGAGCTATGGAGAAATAAAAATAGAGAAAAATGTGGAGAGAGAGAGAGAGAGAGAGAGAGAGAGAGAGCTACACCAATCTACCTATTGCTCTAGAAGATATTATGATCACATCATAATATATATAGAGAAAATGCACACACAAATGAGAGAAAGAAAGATAGATACCAGAGGAAATTCGATAAATGCAATGGTGAAAAGCTTGCTCATAAATAACAAGAAGCTTGCTTGCTTGGCCAAGCTCGCTCGCGGCCCACCCCCCTAAATCAAGATGATGTTACATAGTTGATTGGCAAATCATGATGGTGGACTTTAGTCATCTTAGAAGCATTGTCAAGCTTTACAAGGTGGTAAAGCTTATGTTGTAAAGTTGTTACAAGTATTAACAGACTAATGGCCAAATTATAATTTTTGATAGTTCAGTTAGTATTACATGAACTCGGAAATCATCAATGAATGCATCAGAAAAACAATGTATTGATAAACTGGACAGAGGCAAAAATAACATTGCATAGAGGCTAGAGCCATATTGATCCAGTTAATTATAGATAGAAATACTGTTGGCAGTGTATAATGTACTCGTATTTGTTGGGCGCATTGAGTTGACTCACGTTTTTGTCACAAGCTCTGAGATGGGTGCTTATCCTTCATAATTGTTGTCCGTTTGCTGTCATTCATTACAGTTCCATGTGATTTCATTTCACATAATACAGAAACAGAGACGTTCGATAAAAAATCACTTAATGGCCTAAAATTGGACCGCACTCCACTTGGAACTCCGAGCAAACTAGGTAAGTGAATTGCTCTTGAAAACACCCCTAATCTGATAACCATATCGGCACCCCAACAAAAAAAAATTTGCAGGTAAAGACATGTAAGCCATTTTCCAGTTCCCTAAGGGTGGCATAAACAGTGCTCAGAACAGAGGCCAATGTTTTACAAATTAACAACGTTAATCTAGGGAATCTGAGCTCAAGATTTAGCATACTGGCAGTTTCCAAGGGAAAGTAAATTTCTAAGAGGTTAACGACCAAAAGGTAATACTTTTTGACCAAAAAAATCTTTATTGATACATTCTTGCAAGAAGCTCAACTGGGTTGTGCGATTTAGAGCTTTTTCAAGAACAAAGAGTTGGTAATACATCCAATATTTCATGTCTAACAATTAATCAAATGATTTTGTGAAAAGGATAACACTGGACGGATAGGATCTACTTTAGTTAGAGGATTTGACAACAAGAGACATAAATGTTTGTCGTCATGACTGTAAGAAAGGGTTATTTTTGGATAGTCAATACAAGGGATGTAGAAACCTAGTAGTTATGTAACTAAATTGTAGATAATAGTTTCATACCAAAGGCTATGAAATGGGGAGCTGTAACAGGGCTCCAGATTGATGGAGAAGTCAAAGTTGTTATGCACTTGGCCCTTATGCATTGCTAGAGTAGGAGAGGGGATAAACGTTCCAGGATTTAAGGTGCGTCAGGTGGTATAGGACATCAACAGGGTCTTGATTGAGGCTCAGGGTGTGCAATATCAACAGGTCTAGGCTCAACCATGAATTAAGAGGAATGCTAGTGTTTGCCGTCTATATAATTTCTGATAGTGCAGTACCAGCTTCAGAATTGAGATCTTCAGGGGTGTAAGAGAGAAAAACATACAAAGGTGACTAAATAGCTCTCGTAGCTCTATTACACCCTTCCACATACTTGCCTCCACCAACTTTCAACTTTTGCCTAGACTTTTCTACACCCTTCCACTGACTTCCAACTTTGGCCCTGAAGGTCCACCGCCACCTCTCTTCTCTGAATTAATTTGCAGATAGTACTGCACTTGCAATTGTATTCTGCATGCACCCATTGTGGTCGATATCATCTTTGCTTAGGCATTGTTAAACAATATCTCTAACAGGAAATTACAAAAAGATATGTCTTAGGCCACAGTTAAGAATATGCAATACAAATCAAGAGCTAGGAGAGCCTTAAAATGTTAAGTTCTTGACTTCATGTGAATGATCTGCGGATCAAAGTAAGCAGTCCACTAGAGTAATATTAACCACTGGTAGGTTGATTTGGAAGGTCAAAGACAAACCTTCTAATTAAAGTACCAATACTGGATGAAACATGAAATTTAATAAGACAATATTACACATTGAAATCTTTGCTTTAAACTCTAAACTTGATAACCCCCTGCTGCGCATGAGTGAAAAAAGATGTAAACCAAAAGAACTTCATGTCAATATTATCTGTTATCTTAGGTGATTGTTAAGCGTTTTTTGCATAGCTTTAAAGTTACAAGACCATATGGCCCAAGGATGCACTGTTCAGAAACAACTTCAAAAAAAGGACCTAGCCTAGCATGAGATTCATGATATGAAATGACTAAGAGTTCAATGCTTGTCCACCCTGAAAAATTTTAACTTCTGCATCATCCATCCTGTGAAACCCTTGTTAGTCATAGCAAACAAAAGTCAAGTAGCATATCAGTAGCCAGACAAAAAGATGAAAGTGGCTTCAAACAAGACTTGGCACAATTGTCCACCAGAAAGCAATCATCAACACACAATCAAGAACACAACAAGTAAATGGTTCACAATGCAATGACTGCACAAGCCTGTGCCAAGCAAATTCAATCAATCGCATGATTTGCACCACATCAGAGCAGCAGAGGTAAAAAGAAGACACACAGAAGCATCCAGAAAGTCAAACTTGTCAGATCAAACCCAGAATGTTTAAAAGAGAGCAAATCATCCAGGGCAAAAGTCTTTGAAGGGTATTTCCATAGTAATTCAGTTCTTATATGCTCAAGCTATTCGTGTAACAATCAGTATGTTGATGTCTTTGCAGCACATACAAGCAGAAGGACAGTCAAGCTACCACACATGCTAAGCCAGGTAAAGAAACACTTCCAAGAAGCATGTTTGCGAGTCATAAAGGCTCCCTGAAGCAAAAAACTTTCATAGATACTCTAAAGTGGTAATTTTATGCTCCTGAGAGTTGCATTAAGGGAAATTGAGAATGGGTAGCATTCAGTTCAGCCAAAAAAAACGTGTACAGCACATAAAAAGACAAAGTCAACAATGAAATCAAAGCGCAGATCAAACACAGGCATTTCTCGATACAGAACCAAAAGCACATGCCATTATGCATACAGAATGATACCAAAATGATCATACAAGCAATAAAGACAGACATGAAACCACATATCCATTCTCCATCAGATCTATCAAGCAATACAATCGAATCCCATTAAGCCCAAACCGGTTGAAATCAAGCATGAGAAACAAATTTCACTGATTCTTCTAGAAATTTCTTTCCCCCATTAAGGACTTCCTTCTTTGTGCCTGATCCAAACCTGGAAAATATCATCCAGTAGATTATAAGAGCATTGCATCTACGACATCCGGAAAATAAAAACAAGCACAATAATCAGGTACAGGTTAGTTTTGAAATTATCTCTAGTCCCGAGTTCCAAGACTCCACATTTAGAAACAAAACCTAAAACTACTCTGATGTTGGAAAGCATAAGAATTTTGTCCTGTAGCTTACAAAAACTATTTTCTAAAACATCTCTAACCTTTGAAGGCTTCTCAATTATGTCCATTGCAACAGAAATGTCACTCTTTAATCTAACCACATTGTGCATGGAGTTTCATACCTTGCTGCTCTTGCTTTTTTTTTCTCCTCCTCTGAAGAAAGATCAGTTTTTGCACCTGATGAAGAGCCAAACCTAGCTAGACGTGCCTTTCTTTTAGCAGCCTCATCAGAAGGGGACCTCGGGCTGGACTCTGAAGTGCCAAACCTGTACAAAGAACTGACCTGAGAAATATTGATGCTATCTGAAAACAATCAATCTTAAGAGTTTGAAACTGACATTTTAAAATTCTGATCCACTAATGCCAACACGTCTGGAGATTAAGGGAAGTTGAAGTCTTTTAAAATAACTACTATCAAAAGCATATTGGGTACTTGTAAAGAGAGCCACAAATTGGGTATTTACAAAAACCAGAATTAAAGACCTATCACAATGTTATAGTTCACAAGAAAACTGAAATCATAACAGCAAAGAATGCATGTCATCTGCAAGTACATTTCAAGGAGAACATGATATCTTACTAGTTACGAGCAAGACTCCACAGTGATAAACCTCAAGAGGAATGCCTCCCTGCTGAGAAGATGAATGGAAAAAAATAGACTATATGTATTACCGAATGAAGTGCATGTGCTTACAAGGTGGTGCCTTTTGATCCATCTAATGCCCTCACGCCATAGTCAATGCAATAACTGATCAAGCTTTGAATCGGTCTGTTGGTGTCTGCTTTTATTGGTATGTGGCTCTCCAGATACCTTGTATTATTCCTAACACAATGGTAAATTTTTTGAAGGTCTAAAACTTCACTACATTTCTGTTTTCTGCACTTCTTTAGTCTGTGCAGGTCCTTGAAATAAGGACCATGCCTTAAACTTAAGGTTGCCTTTGATATGCTTATCCTTTGATCAAAAGGACTGTTCATCATCTGCCGCCCTCCCAAACCAATCTGCCATAGGTCAATGCAACAATTGATCAAGCTTTAATTCAGTCCGTTGGTGTCCATTTTTTATGATCTTGTAAGAAAGCAAGAGTCAAGTCACCAAAGATCTAGTTATCAATCAATCTCCACAAGAAACAAGAGAGAAGAGGCTGGGCGCCCTCCTCTAAGAGAGAGACAGAAAACAGCAACACAAGCAATGGAGAGCAATGCTTAGCCAAACTGAAAAATGTGACACAGTAAGCCAATATGTACTCTACCTACTTACTGAATGTAGGGCACCCCCAAAAGTCAAGATAGGGCCCCTAAACCAAATTAGACCTCTAAGGACCCACGAGTCAGTACATGACCAAAGTGGGTCCAACTGAACTTAAGACAAACTTAAGATTGGCCTAAATATCTAAATACCCATGGTTACACAAATCTCGACCTTTTGGGTCAAAGTAACCTATGGATTAACTTTAGCATAGTCATTTATTTCTAACACCCTCCTTAAATGACAAGCCGTACAACCAAAAATGCGAAAGTGAGAGATTGAAGGCTTCTTCCCATACCAAACTTCATAAGGAGTTAATACTTTCAATGCTTTAGTAGGACAACAATTGCTTATGTATGTTGCCGTTTCAGCCCAAAACTTGTGAGCCAGCCCCTTTGCTTTGAGCATGCAACGGGCCGTCTCCATAAGTGTGCGATTCTTTCGCTCGGCAACACCATTTTGTTGAGACGTATAGGGAGTTGTCATTTGATGTAGAATTCCCTTCTCTCGAAGAAATGCACCAAACGTATTCTTAATGTATTCCCCTCCTCGATCGGTGCGTAGGGTCTTTAAAGAATGCCCAAACTGATTTTCCACCATTGCTAGAAATTTTTTGAAAAACTTCCAAAATAGTGTAAAACGGGAAAAGTCATCAATAAAAGTCACAAAATAAATGCAATTTCCAATGGATTCGGTCCTCATTGGACAGCTTCTTGAAAATTAGGTTAGCTTCGACTGAAGCCTACATCAAAACCTGATTAGGAAGCCAAATAGTGTGATCAACACACACTTCAACAGGGCTGTTGAAAGCACCCTACTGCTTGCTGAAAATCTGCAATTTTCCAGCTACAACTTTGCCCTAACCCAAAATAGGGTATGCTGAATATTGGGCGCCCTCTTTCACAAATGCAAACCTGAAAACAAAAACAGAGACACCAATACCACAAATCAGTAGCAGATTTTTGGGCGCCCTCCTCCAAACAAAACTTGCTGAAAACTGGTTGCATAAAAATCAAATTGGAGATTCAAATTTTTGGGTGCCACAAATTGCTCCTCCAAGATCTGTGATGGGCGCCCTCCTCCAACCTGAAAAGAGACAAAAAAGCTGATCCAAACTCCACTTGGAAAGATCAGTAGGATGCTGAAATTTCAGAACAAAAAGTAGAGAAGCTCCTCTTCTGGTAGGGCGCCAACATACAAGCTTGCTACAGATCCGGTAGCTCTGATACCATGTAGGAAAGCAAGAGTCAAGTCACCAAGATCTAGTTATCAATCAATCTCCACAAGAAACAAGAGAGAAGAGGCTGGGCGCCCTCCTCCAAGAGAGAGAGACAGAAAACAACAACACAAGCAATGGAGAGCAATGCTTAGCCAAACTGAAAAATGTCACACAATAAGCCAATATGTATTCTACCTACTTACTGAATGTAGGGCACCCCCAAAAGTCAAGATAGGGCCCCTAAACCAAATTAGACCTCTAAGGACCCACGAGTCAGTACATGACCAAAATTGAGTCCAACTGAACTTAAGACAAACTTTAAGATTGGCCTAAATAACTAAATACCATGGTTACACAAATCTCGACCTTTTGGGTCAAAGTAACCTATGGACTAACTTTAGCATAGTCATTTATTTCTAACCGATCTATGGTTTTCCAGACAAGCTGTATGATTCCTCACATGGTCTAGACTCTAAACATATTTTGAAAATATCTTTTTCAAAGTTTCTGTTTTTACACTTCTTTACACTGGACAGGTCCTTGAAATAAGGGCCATGCCTTTAACTTAAGAATGCCTTTGACCTCATATTTTCATCACAAGAACTGTTCTTCATCTGAGGCTCTCCAACACCAAATTGCTTTCCCTTTAGTGAAGGGTGGAATTCGGAATCCTTCCTTTACTTTGACATGCAACAAGTTTTCAATGAGCTTGAACTTCAATAAAATCAAAACATGTAACGTCACTCTTTAGCACAAAATTATCGAAACTTCACACCAAAGTTTCTTAACTTTCAAAACTGTTTGAACATTCAAGTGAAGGTGGTTTCTCTCCTCTCTACATGCACAAGCAATCAGACTTTCCCCCTCTCTTGTTTATGCGAAGGATCTTCATGATTGCAAGAATAATCATCTATCTCAATGATCATCTACAGTTGCAGACAAATACTTCATGAAATGAACCTTCCCATTTGGGCTTTCTAGCTTTCTACGCTGATTTATAATTGTCTTCACAGCTGCCTATTGTGCTAGCTGCAAGCTCCATTCTTCTCTAACATCAACGCTCTTTCTCATCAAATGCAAATGACGCATGGTCTTATTTAAAAACTCACCTTGCGGCAACGCCATCCACATCCATCTCTAGAGTTAGCTACCTTCCTCAAAGCCTCAAAACTATTTTGTACCTCAATTTCTCACCACACTACATTGTTATTATCCCATACCCAAGTCAACAAGGTTGCTGCTACCTAGGAATAATTCTTATTGAGCATACTTTCCGGCGGATTCAAACCAATTCAAATCACTCATGCTGGGTTTGAACCGGGAACCTATTCAAACCTGATTGGACCGCACGACAAGGAAATTGGTGCTTAGGGTTTTTGAACAAAAAGCCATCAGTATATACCAAAAAGTCAAGACGATTGAAGATTCTTTTAACTATAGACCTTCCCGATTCAAAAAATAAAAAGAATATGGAACTTCCATCCATGGATAGAAGCACATTGAACCATCAACGCTAATGATTAGATCTATTTGTGAAATCAGAGTATCCAATTTCACAAATTTAAATTGAGAAGTCAGTAATGTCATAAGATAAAGCTTAGAAACATATACATGCAACCAAAAAATCAAAGGACCCATATCAAAACAATAATATGGAACTTAATAAATAAATTTTTTTGCCAAACAGCATAGTTTGTCTCATCAATACGCAAGCATAAGTTGCTAACTGGGTTTCAAAAAAATCCAGATTTCAAAGAATCAAAACTAATGATTTATTGTCAAAGATACAAAAATTTGTCTCTTTTTTAAACTTGGGCATATCCATTTTTGAGAAATCCTCTTTCATTTGAGCTATCATAAGTCTCCTAATTCATTTAATTCATCTCACTCTACCAACCCCCATCATACTCTTCTCTCTCCTCGTGCTATTCTCTCCTTCCACATCCCGCAATCCTCCACGTCAACCCATAATTCACCTCCATTAAAAAAAAAATTTATGCCATCCATTCCAAGAATGCATGAATAGATATACACCGCATCGATAAAATTTCTCCTACGACCATGATGGCGTCACTCTTATGTGTTGCTGAGCATGAGCTCAGTTGTCACCTGCAACACAATCAATCCAGCAGAAGAGGATATAACAACTAGATCTATAAAATAAATAATGCATGTGACTTATTTGGATGCATATGTACTTGTGCCATTTGTACAGAGATGCTTGATGTGTAAATAAATATATGTATGTCTTAGCAACTCTCTCATGTACAATTACATGACTCTAGGAAAAAATTTCATCAAGAACTCTCTAACTCGTACCAAAAATCTCATCTAAAAGATGAAATATGCAACAAGTCGTGGAAGCAGCTAGCGCAATGCTAAATGCCAGCAGCTTATCAAATGGTTATTGGGCTGAAGCTGTCCAAACAATGGCCTATCTTCAACATAGGTCACCGTACAAAGCTCTTAAAAAAAAAACTCTCAAAGAAAAGTACTATGGCATCTAACCCAACATCTCTCATTTGTGCATATTTGGATGCGAAGCCTTTGCTCATATTCCTATCAAACTAAGGCAAAAGCTTGATGTAAAAGCTGAAAATGTGTGTTTCCTGGTAGTCCTTTAAAAGAAAAAGGATACAAACTTTATAATCCTTCAACACAAAAGTTTATGAATAGTCACGATGTGTTTTTTAATAAAGGCCAGTCGGTTGTTCCAAACCAGAAACCTACGGACAACACAACGGACAGCAAGCTCAAAATCATCTCTCGACAAAGAACAAAGGAAGGTGGTGCTCAAGAATCGAAATATATTTGACGTGAAGACAACCCACATGAAGAAAATTCTCAACTACCTCAAGTGAACATACAGCCTAGTCCTCCTCCTCAATCCAAAAAACTCCAAAATGGTTCCCGAAGACAACAGAACGAGGTGAGATCATTGATGAACCAGAAAGTAGCCAAGAAGGGACTCAGAGTGTCCTAAGGGAGAAAACTCAAAGGTTCAAGCATGAATTTTACTTTAATGGCAAAAGTATTAAGTATGGAAGAGCCTCGATCTTATGAAGAAGCTTTGCAACAAGAAGTGCAATGAAGGAAGAGTATCCCTCAATCATGAGAAATAGAACTCGGGACCTTGTGGAACCAAAGCCAAATCACAGGCCAATTGGAACAGAGTGGGTATACAAAGTCAAATATTATGCGGATGGCGCTCTTGCAACTCAGTTTGGTTGGGAAACACATCGAATCGATGTGAAATCTGCCTTTCCAGTGGCATTCTTGAAAAAGAGATTAATCTTTAATCTTTCTCAACCCCAAGAATTTGTGGTGAAAGGAAAAGAGAATTATGTGTCAACTCAAAAAGGCTTTATATGGTTTAAAACAAGCTCTCCTTAAAACGGATGGAGAAATCCTTTTGTTAACTCTCTATGTAGATGACATCATCATCACAGGAAGTGATTCAAATCAGGTCATCAAAGTTAAAGAGAGTTCATCTCAAGAATTTGAGATGAAAGACTTGGGACAGCTACACTATCATTTAGCAAGGGGGTCATCTAACCATCTCTCTCTTCTCTTTGAGAATACTTTGTGTTAATGAATAGTCTTGATTCTGGATTCCTAAATGGTATCAGAGCCATTTTTCAGAATTGATTGTTTGCTGGAGGGCAGCCACATTTCTCCTCTTTTGGTTCATAAAAATCAGAATTTTTCTGATTTTTGTGGAGAGAGAACTGTTCGGCTCCTTGTTCTTTGTGCAGGAAATTGCAGGGAAAGCTTGGAACCTCCACTCATTTGGGAGCCAGCAGTAGGGCGCCCATGCTCAACTAATTTTCATGTGATTGAAATCAGATTACATGTTTCAAATTTCAGATTTTCTTCTTGGAGGAGGACGCCCATCTACCTTGAAGACAAATGTGTTTTTGACACATTTTTAGTGGCTAAAATTTTTCTGTTTTTGAGCCTGGAAGAAGGTCCCACCATCTGCTCCATTAGCACATTGAGTGCACACCATTTTACCACAAAAGTTCTGGTTGTGGTTTTGGCTTCATTGAGAGCCTGCATATTAATTAGTATTCTGTTATTTCAGCAGCATACAACCACCTATGTCTTCTTGTGAATGAGCTATTGCATGTGGTGTATTGCAATCTATAGTGCTCATTAATTCAGCTTTGATCTTGCTTATTTTTTTGTAGATTTTGGCCTGGAATCTGTTTTTCCCATCTACTATTAGCTGAATTTTCAGAAATGGCTAAAGAATCTGAATCTATAGGTTCTTTGTTCAATGAACATAGGTTGGATGGAACTAATTTCTCCTTGTGATGCTACATGATCAAAAACCTCCTTATTGCTAAAGGTTTGTTTGAAGTTGTATGTGGTGATGAAGAGAGGCCACCTAGTTTGGCACCTACTCCACCGTCAAGAGCTACTTCTTCAACATATGTGGAGGTGTCTTCCGAAGAACAAAAGAAGTGGGATAGACGTGACGCACAAACACATTCGGTCATAGCGCTATCCGTGAAGAGATCAATCCTACCTCACATTCGATCATGCAAGATTTCCAAGAGTGCTTGGGAAGTACTTGCCAAGATGATCCAAGTGAAGAATACGGCGAAAGTGCTTTTTCTACGTAATCAACTCTCAACATTGAAGATGCAACAGGGTGATACGCTTTCAAATCACTTGATGAAGATCAAGGATCTTCGTGAAGAGCTTCTTAGAATTGACGAAATTGTCGAGAACTCTCAATTTGTTTCAATTACTCTTAATTCACTTCCTCATTCCTATCTTCCATTTGTGTCTACTTTAAGCATATCTCTTAGGGGACAGCAAATCTCCTTTGAAGAGCTTGTTGGCTTACTTCTCCAAGAAGAGCAAACAAGGATTGATTTTGGTGAACAAGAAGATCAAGCCTTCTTCACCAAAGGCAAAGGCAAGGGCAAGTGGAAAGGTAAGCCTTCTTCTTCCAAGGATCAAAAATACAAGGAAGGCCAAGATCAAGGATCCAAAAAGAAGGGTAAGTGCCATTATTGTAAAAAGTTTGGGCACCACATAAAGGAATGTAGGAAGAAGCTTACTAAGGATAAAGAGAAAGGTATTGATACAAATACAGCCATGATTTCATTAGAACATCAAAAGGAGGATGATTCTTTCAATGGTGATTTTGCTTTTGTCACTAACAATCTCATTTCTAATCAAAATGAGATTTCTACCACTTCTCGACTTGCTGGTTTTTCAGCAGAAAACGGCACTACTTCAGCTTTGCAGGTTGCTGTTTTTTCTTCCATTGATTGGGTGATTGATAGCGGAGCTACACGCCATATGACTCACCATAGAGACGTCTTCACAAAGCTTATGAAAATCAAAGATGGAAGCAAGGTTCAAGGTGTTGACAACACCTATCCAATTGAAGGCATTGGATCTATACCACTCATTCTTCCCAATGGAGAAGAAAAGTACATTCGAAATGTACTTTATGTTTCTAAGATTAAGAAAAATCTCATTTCGGTCTCTACAATCATGAATCAAGGATTGATTGTAGAATTTAAAGAAGACAAATGTCTTATAAAAGACCCAAAGAGATCACTTTTAACTGTTGCTTCGAGAACATTGCGAGGAGGTTTGTCTTTGTTGGATATTTATGAACCTAAAGCTTTGACATCCTTTGGTCTTGTTACTACTAATTCACATGCATTGGAGTTGGCTAAACTATGGCATGCGAGGTACGGGCACCTCAATTTTGGAAGTTTGAATATGTTGAAGAAATTCAACATAGTGGAAGGCATTCCAAATATGGAGCATCCCGAAGGACATGTATGCGAAGGATGCATACTTGGTAAGTTTCAACGGAAGCCTTTTCCTATTGATGGGACTATCAAAGTTGGTGATAAGTTTGCCTTAATTCATAGTTGATGTATGTGGTCCAATGAGGACCGAATCCATTGGTAAAGTACTTCGTTACTTTTATTGATGATTTTTCAAGGTCTACATGGATCTTTCCTATGAAGGCAAAATCTGAAGTTTTTCAACGCTTAAATGATTTTCTAGCTATGATAGAAAATCAATTTGGGCATACTTTGAAGATACTACGTACCGACCGAGGAGGTGAATACACTAAAAGTACGTTCGGCACGTTTCTTCAAAGCAAAGGCATTCTACATCAAATGACTACACCTTACACACCGCAACAAAATGGTGTTGCCGAGAGGAAAAATCGCACAATCATGGAGATGGCTCGTTGCATGCTTAAGGCAAAGGGCGTTCCCCACAAGTTTTGGGCTGAAGCGGTTATTACGGCGGCATACATTAGTAATCGGTGTCCGACTAAAGCCTTGAAGATTTTGACTCCTTATGAAGTTTGGTATGATTTGGTATCACCATCTAATGTTGAAGAGGAGAGACTGTCATCATCCTCTAATGGACAGCCCACTGGTTCTTCAAGTGAACCATAATTCATCAAGAGGAGCAGATTTACGAAGAGGAACTGTCATGCCCATGACTGGTCTCGGGTAGCGTGTCCACGCTAGGGACCGGTAGACCAACAACCCGTAAGTTAATTGTGACTATAAGGGAATTGGGGCCCTTATGTGTACATGGTCATAATTAATGGTTGTAGGCCTAAACACTTGATGGTGGATTGGTATGGGTCTATCAGTGAGTCATTGGGGAACTAGATGACGTGGCCCCGATAGGCTGCAGAGGTGTCCAGTGAGGTGTCACAGTGCACTACTAGTGGTACATGGGCCTTGGAGGGTATAAGTATACCTATTGGCCTCTCACTAGTGTATGCTTGATAGCATGACCAGTGGCAAGATGATGTTGGTGTGATGCCTCATTCCTCTCTGAGTGATTGTCCATAGCTTGGGGGCTAGATCCGTTCGATCTAGGTTTGGTTGGGTTGGTTTGTCCACCATCAGGTTCCCTTGTGTTGCTTGTGATTGGCATGCTTAGAATAGGATCCTTGGATTAAGGACTTTATATTGGTATCAGAGCTCTTGCGGTAGAAAAGTGGCTGATGACAAGTCCGATTGATTTGTGTTAGAACTTGGAATTCTATTGCAAGATGGAGGTTTGTTGAAACCTGTTCCTTGCTGGATAGAGTCAACTTGATCTTAGTTTGGACTGAGATCCGTGGGTTGATGCAAGGAAGGAAATTCATGCCAGCAATATATTCTTTTGAAGTAGTCTCCGGTTGAGATTTTGGATGTAAAATAGCAATCTTTGAGAAATATTCTCTCTTAGAGGATAACCAAGTTACAGGATTCTCGGTTATGAAAGTGTTGTGTACAGATCAGGAGTCATCTGTAAAGATATGCTATGTAGTGAATCTTTGTAGGATCATTAAAACCTTTTGTACAAACTACTAATCCTGTGGATCTACACAGTATTCCGTAAACGAAGTTTATTTGCATGCATAAACTAGTTGTTGGTACATAGGCATATTGATGAGAATTGTGTTTGAGACAATTTCTCGCTGGGTTATAGTAATTTCTCATTGAGAATTGCTTATTAACCTAGGATAGATTTAGAATCAGATTAAATGTGGTGTTTTGGTACTACACCGAGACATTTAGATATTTTCTAAATCCGATACAACTAACCAAGTCAGGAGCGTTACTTCTGAGTTAGTTGTGGAAAATCAACAATAGTAATCTTACTTATGGATATTATTGTTGAAAGGTATTACTTATAAGTCACATCATTTATGAGTCATTTACTGATGGGTGTGCATAGAAAACACGAGAACTTTTGGGCCTTATCTTTTCCCGTTTGAAATAGATGGATTGCTATCCCGGAAGACTCAGGAGAGTTGGATAGTTGTTTGCCAAAAGTTAGAACTTCACGTTAATTATCAACTTTCAAACGATCTACAACTCAATGTCGCTTTTCTAGAAGTGCCAAAATGGCCCAAAAATTTGTCGCTAAACACTTAGTTGCTCAGGAAGCTAAAAAATAGCGACAGTGTCGAGTGTCGGGTTTTTCGCCTATGGAAAAACTTGAGTAAATATGCAGACTGTAGCGACAATTAGGTCGAATATGCAGACTATTAAAAAACAGTTCATTTTATGTAGGTTGCATTTGAGAGAGTAAAAATCAGAGAAGGAAGAAGGGTTGTTGGGATGAGTAGGAGTTAGATTAAATTCCAATACTCCCCCTTAAGCTAACTGCTACGAATCTGAGCTGCAATTGAGATTTATCATATCTACTAAAGAAGAATGTTTATCTCTAGACAATGGCTTTGTTAAAATATCAGCCAACATATTGTCAATATGACAGTAACTTAGTAGTACATATTTACTCTGAACTTTCTCTCTAAGAAAATGGAATTGAACTTCTATATGCTTAGTTCTATTATGAGTTTGTGGCTTCAGAGATAGAGCTATGCAGCTCTGATTGTCGCATTGGAGTTCAGTTGGATCGATCTGTGGGAATCTCAGATCCTGCAATAGTCTTCTAAGCCATAAAATCTCGTTCACTGCTTATGTAGCTACAGCATATTATGAGGTTCCGATAAATCTTAAGTTATTCTAGATTAGAACTTAAGAGGAAAATCTAGACGTATTCTAGATTGGGACCCTAACTTTCGAATGACAATTTGTGCGGTGTCTAAAGTAAGGGCATTTTTTAGATTACAATCCTTATATTGGCACTGTGTGTGAGTTGTAAAAGTCTGGAACTTTCCAGATGGAAAGGACTTTGTGAACAGCTCATGTGTCTTTTAAGAATTGTGATACACTCTTATGATATGGTATGGTCTCAAGAATCTGGAGAGTTGGGATTGGTGAATTATAACTCGGATTCTGGGAAATACCTAATCCATAGGAGAGGATAGTATTCATACCCCGGATGAATAAACAGGTTAGTGGAATTTTGGTACGACTGATCACCTTACCAAATCGACTATGTTTATTCGGGTATAGACCAAGTAGTCATAGAGTGTCAGTTTAGGCTTTACGGTACCAAAGTAACATTTTGAACATTCACTGGTCGCTTTTGATCAAGCCGTATTTGCTAAACTAGAGATGACTCTAAGTTTAAAAGTTCTTCTGATCATTGGTAGTTGCCTTCTTTTATTGAGTATAAGACAAGAATCCGATGAATTATGGTTGACGAATCATAGTTCAGATTCTAGTTATACTTGATCGGTTAAAAGAAGGATTACCTACAAGATCAGAAGATCAGTTAGTATGTATTCATATTTTCTCCTCGGAGAGGTAATCACCTTGATGGAGATTGGGTTATAGTAAGCATTTGGCTACCGGTTATCGCCCGTGCGTGCTTACATATAGTTTTAAGCCTATATCACCCATTGCAGTAGAGACTCGAGCGTTCTATTTTCAAAAAGTAGCGGATTTCCTACATGATATGCAGGAAATGCTACAAATTGCACGTGAGAATGTCTGGTGTACCCAGGATGAGGACCGACATTATGCAAGTCTGAAAAGATCACCAAGAGACTTCCAAGTGGGGGATTGGGTATTTTTTGAGAATCTCGATGGATTCAAGTGTAAGGCGTACCGACTAGCATTACTAATCGTCCCCTAGATATAGAGGACCGTTTAAGATCTTGAAAAAGATCGGATCCTTAGCTTACCAATCGGAACTCCCGGATGGATCTCAAGTGCATCCCGTATTTCACGTAAGACGTCTCTGAAAGAGTCTACGCGAAGGAGAGCATCTTGGATCTGGAGATCAGTTGGACCTGTTGGATGAATCATCGGGTGTATCTCGTCTTGAACCCGAAAAGATCTTGGATACAAGAACTAAAAGAGTGTGAAATTGTATAGTTACCAAGCATCTGGTTCGATGGAAGGGATGTACAGACGATGACAATTCTTGGAAACAGGAAGGAAGCTTAAGGAGGAACTTTCCCAGTTTTAAGTTCTGAGGACAGAACTTGAATAAGGGGGGAAGAATGTCATGCCCATGACTGGTCTCGGGTAGCGTGTCCACGCTAGGGACCGGTAGACCAGCAACCCGTAAGTTAATTGTGACTATAAGGGAATTGGGGCCCTTATGTGTACATGGTCATAATTAATGGTTGTAGGCCTAAACACTTGATGGTGGATTCGTATGGGTCTATCAGTGAGTCATTGGGGAACTAGATGACGTGGCCCAGATAGGCTGCAGAGGTGTCCAGTGAGGTGTCACAATGCACTACTAGTCGTGCATGGACCTTGGAGGGTATAAGTATACCTGTTGGGCTCTCACTAGTGTATGCTTGATAGGATGACTAGTGGCAGGATGCTGCTGGTGTGATGCCTCATTCCTCTCTGAGTGATTGATCCATAGCTTGGGGGCTAGATCCGTTCGATCTAGGTTTGGTTGGGTTGGTTTGTCCACCATCAGGCTCCCTTGTGTTGCTTGTGATTGGCATGCTTAGAATAGGATCCTTGGATTGAGGACTTTATAGGAACGACTTGTTGAAAACTTTGGACAGCATAGTCCAATTTCAAAGCACTTTGGACAGCAAAGTGTTGACAATGCAGATCACTTTGGACAGCAAAGCGTTGATCAAAGTAAGGCTGTTGGACAGCCTAAACCAGTCCCTAAATGGCTGTTGCAGACTTTGCAGGACAGCAAAATGAACCGCTTCTATGAAGGGAAGACTCGTGCCATATCTAAATCGATAGAATTTGCTGATTTTTCTGATTTTGCTCTTACATCTATTGAGGATAGTGCAATAGAACCTGTTTTTTATGAGCAGGCCAGAGGAGTAAAATGTTGGGAGGACGCGATGAAAGAGGAGTATGACTCTCATAAAGAACCAACATGGGTTCTTGTTGATCTTCCATGGAAAGAAAGCAATTGGCTGTAAATGGGTTTATAAGATCAAGTACAAGTCCGATGGTACTGTTGAAAGGTACAAGGCAAGACTTGTTGCCAAAGGTTATGCGCAAAAGGTTGCAAGGAAAGGCTGGAATCTTCATTACCCAACAGCGGTACATTAAGCAGATTTTGAAGCGTTTCAAAATGGAAGATTGCAAGCCAGCTGCTACACCAATTGAGACGGGCCTGAAGTTAAGTAATCAAAGTGGTGGTGAACCATTTGATACTACACTATATCGTCAAGCGGTTGGAAGTCTCATTTACTTATGCAACTCAAGACCAGACATATCTTATACTGTTTTCCTCATAAGTCAATTCATGCATGCTCTGTTGACATCACATTGGAAAGCATTAAAGAGGATCCTTCGATATCTTCAAGGAAGTCAAACACTTGGTCTGTTTTATCCTTCTAGTGATGATGCATGTTTGGCTGGATTTTGTGACTCGGATTGGGGTGGAGATCAAGACACTAGACGCTCTACTAGTGGTCATTGCTTTTTCATTGGAAATTTTGCAGTTTCTTGGTTAAGCAAGAAGCAGCCCACGGTTGCTACATCCTCAAGTGAAGCAGAATATAGAGCAACGTTTTCAGCCACTACGGAGTGTACATGGCTGAGACAATTACTTGTCGATATGAAGCATGGCCAGCCCTCAGCTACTCTCCTATTTACGGATAGTCAAAGTGCTATTGCCATTGCACGAAATTCAGTATTTCATGCAAGAACAAAGCATATTGAGATCCACTATCACTTTGTTCGGGAGAAGCTTCATAATGGCGACATCACGCTTGAATATTGTCTCACGGAGGATAATATTGCAGATGTGTTCACTAAGGCATTGCCTAGAGTTCGATTTAAAGATCTTTGTGAAGCTTTAAATTTAAAGCAACATGCTGATTTTCTTACCTAGTGAATACATGTCATTTCTACATGTCATTTTCATTTAAGGAGGGTGTTAGAATAATACATGTAAATGATGTAGAAGCCATAGGTTACTATGACCCAAAAGGTCGAGATCTGTGTAACCATGGTCATTTATATTTTAGGCCCAAGTTAGTATGAAACTAACTTGTAGGGACTCGTGGGTCCACTAGGGGCCTATACATGTGAATTAAGTACCTAACTTGTTATTTGGGGTACTTAATTATTTTATGTAACTTATGGTAGCTAGATAGCCATTAGTCAAGTTATTGGACAGCCAACAGTCATGAAGGTAGATAGCCATCTTGGACTACTTATATGTAGCCATTCATTTGCACTTTTGTTAAGCAATCTACTTTTGATACAAATTAGTAATTGAGATTCGATTGTGACTTGTCATTGTATAGGTTTGCCTACATGTTTATTGTCTTGGAGCGCTGGTTGAAAGTGCATGGAAGCTTGAGGCAGATGGTCGTCTCAAATCATTGAACAGAGTGGGGACCATCACGAGAGCCCAAGTTGAGGAGATTCGAGTGTGTCATGCTAGGTACATCTTTCTGGGTTGAGGCACGAGCTCCTCATTGTGTGTGTTGCCCAGTTGTAATCATTCAACATTGTTGTGTGCAGGGGTTACCACCAGAGCTGCCAGGATGACACCGAGGAGGTTGAGACAAGATCGAGCTTCACGCGCCCGTGATGTCAAGGATGAGGAGCCTTTGGCCTCATCCACAGAGACATCTAACTCAAAGGAGTATGTTGATGAGGAGGAGGATGAGGCAGAGGGGCAGCGTTAACCCAATCTAGGTCCACCCTCCGTGCCCTGGCCTATGACCGTTAACAAGCAAGATCCGACTTCCATCCTAGACAGTGTCCCATACCACTGCCTAGGCTCTCAGCCATCTCCCGCCTCAAGCTAGCACTCATCCTGGCTGTGCACACCGCTCTCCATCCACCTACTCCTAGGTAGATAGAATGGATAGCAAATGAGTCCTCCTTCCCTTGTATACCTCCACGGTGGGAGACTCCAAGCCATGCACACGTCCTAGATTACGACACGTGGCAACCATGCAGGTTCACGAGTCACTGGTCAAGTCAACTGGCAAAGGCATCGTTTAGTCTCAAGTTAGGTTGGGGACCCAAGGGAGTTGGGTCCCTGACATTCCCTCCCCCTTAAAAGACTCCTCTTCTAAGGAAGGAAATCTGGGAACCTTAGTCTAAGGTCACGTTCCTTTTCTCAAGTATCATCGTCTTCAGAGCTTCCTTTCCAACGAACCAGGTACTCAGTTACCTGCCGGTTTCTGAGCCCACGTTGACGTACATCAACAATGGCCTGTGGCTCCGAAGGTACAAAGGATGTCAGGTCCTCAAGCTGAACTAGATCCTCCTGAAGGATTAAGTCATCCTTTCCACCAAGTCGTTCCTTAAAAGACTAGTGTGAAAAACTAGATGAACCTTAACACCTTGAGGGGGTTCTAGTTGATAGGCATTCCGATTGAGTTTCCTTACAATACAGAAAGGCCCAGCATAACAAGGCTATAACTTAGGAAATTTTCCAGTCTTTAATACCTTAGAGTCTTTTGGGATTCTAAAATATACCCAAGTTCCCTCCTCATAGACTCTAGGTTGTCGGCAGTGGGAGCAGTCTTAACCTAGCCAGGAGAATGCAAAAAGGATTTCCCAATCTAATTTGCTAGCCGACAACTCAGTGATTCAGAAATAAACTATTCGACTACAGAGCGGGAGGCACTGGCTATGATTTATGCGGTTAAGAAATTTCGACATTATTTGATGGCCACCCATTTTTCCCTTTTATACGGACCATCAACCCTTGCTTTATCTTGTTAATAAAACTTGCAACACAGGGAGAATCACTCGTTCGTTACTTTTGTTGTTGGAGTTTGATTTTCGGATAGTCGTGCGCAAAGGAAGGTAGCATTATATGGCAGATCATGGCATAAAACTGGGCTCTATCTTGAGCCGTTTATACGTTCTCGCGAGCAACAAGCAACATTTCTTGCATATCATGCAGGAACTCAACTACTGTTTTAACCTTGACGCTTTTGAGGCCAACAGAAGATGGGAGCCCTAGGCTGGAAACCAACTGACTTACAATACCAACAGCATAGCATATATCTGGTCTAGTCGTGGTAAGTTTCTCCTATCTAAGTAACTCTAAGACAATCCTGAGATTCTCCTCATGCTCCTCCAAGGTCTTACTATAATTGAAAATATCATCTAAATAGACTATGACGAACTTCAGAATCTTAGTTGAATCGGCAAAGTGCATGTTATCACATACGACACTTCCGAAGTGCTTCTGGGCTGAAGCTGTTTCAACAGCAACCTATATTCAGAACAGATGTTCTACTAAAGGCCTCTCAGACAAAACACCATTCGAAGTTTGGACAGGTACCAAACCTTCTTTATCAAACTTACGAGTTTTTGGATGTACTGCTTTTGTGCAAATTCCTCATGATCTCAGGAAGAAGCTCAACTTCCAAAGTATCAAGTGTGTTTTCATCAGCTACACTACTTCAGATCAAGCCTACAAGTTGTTCGATCCCATCGAGTCGAAGATATTCACTAGCCGGAATGTCATCTTCATCGAAGATCAGTTTCAAGACCTCAAAGGAAAGGGCAGTTCCCATGTAGCCGACCTATCAAATATGGACGAAGAAGAACATTCATCATCTGCTGGAAAGTCGTTGGATCATTAGTCAATCCAAAAGGCAAAACCAGAAACTCATAATGGCCATACCTGGTTCTGAATCCTATTTTTTCAACATCCTCAGTCTTTATACGAATTTGATGATACTCTAATCTCAAATCGATTTTGGTGAAGTACTTTGCACCATGTAATCGATCAACCAGATGATCCATTCGTGGCAAAGGATAACGGTTTTTAATCGTTAATTTATTTAATTTTTTAAAGTCCACACAAAGACGAGTACCTTCGTCTTTTTTATCAACTAAGATAACTGGCTAGGCCTAATATGGCCCTTGGCCAGCATACGAGTATCGTTGTAAATCCTAGCAAAGCGAACCGCATCCTCGAGGATAAGAGGCTGGTTCCTCCTAACCTCTAGCTCGTAGTCTCTTGGCAACCCAAGAATAAAATGCAATTTTACCAAAAGAGGGTCTATTCTAGTTGCAAAACGAGAATAAACCTCTTGAAACCTTGTAAATATTGATCTAGGGGCCGGTTCCCCATATGTATCGTTGCATACTAACGATAAAATTTCAAAGTCATCTAAGATGGGAAGGAAGGCCGCCTTCAAGGCCTTACAAAAATCTTCCCAATTGTTAGTTGCTTCAAGCTTACCCCCTTAAATCTTGCCACCACGTAAAAGCTTTACCTCGCAAGTCATATGACGGAAAAGTTGATCTTGTTGTTGTCGGATGAATCATGCATGGAGAAGTGCAAGTTCCACCCATCAATCCACAGCAAGACCGCTTCAGGGGTTCTATCCTTCTTTTCTCCAGCGAAAATCTCAGGGGTGAACAAAGGTTGATGCAATAGGTGCCTTAATTGTTACAATTCCTTCAAATCTTGCTGATCCCGAGAATGTTTGGATTGCAAACAACAATCTGTTGTTGTAGATTATTAATTGCCAGCAATAATGATTCGGAATCCAAGGTAGAGGTAGATGCTGTAACCTCATGAGTAGGAGACATTGGCTGTGTGGTAGGATTAGGATCCATTATTCAAGAGAAAGAGATGTGAATTAAGGAAGGAAATAAGAGTTGGAAGAGAACACAATCAACTTAAGGCAAATACAATCTCAAGCTTGCTGGCTCCTCTACTATCCAAATGGTATTGTCCATGGCTGCCACAAGGATAAGAAGACAGCAAAGGAAGAGATGTACCACCACCTCCACTCTCTCTTCTCATGAAGCTAAGCATAGGAGAGGCATGCCTCCCTTTACATGCTTGATCACAATCTGCCAAATGGCAACACTTTGCCATCTAAGCCTGTCCAGAACTTTTTGACAAATAAGTTTGGTGACCTGGAAGGGATTCTTTGCCAGCTGCCGCCCAGGACACCCCACCTCGCTGGTCCGCACCCTTCTCCACAGACTGCCGCGGACAGTTGCTGTACCTCGCTAATCTTTGGGACGTGTTTTCCGCTCACAGAACCGCGTGGATTTCTGTTCGCAACCCTCAGATTCCAGCGGAATCACTGTCCACAAATTTCTGCCACCTGTCCGCTGCAGGACTATGCCACATGGCAGCGCGGGAAGGAGCAGAATCTGGTTTGTCCTTGTCAGGTAAGCAGACCTCCACTTTTCCACTTTCGTACTTCTTTGGCGATTTCTATACTACCTATCTTTTGACAATAGTTGAGGCTGTTCAACTACAAAAAGGGACTCCTACGATGGAAGACAATCAAATAAAATGCTGCAAGACCATTAATTTGGGAATTGTAGAAGAGTGATAGAGGGTGACAGCTTTTGCAAGTAGAACCCATTTTACGATCATGCACAAAAGTTCTAAGGGTACATTGCGGCCAAGTCCTTAGGTATGAAGCAACATCTTCATGGCACACTATAACCAATTGATGACATCAATATTCATATGTGGCAACAACATTTTCATAGCACGCTTTGGCAAAGTCATGATATTGGTATTTGGCCACATAGCATGTACGGCTTGCTAATCACTATTTTTTATGTGTTATATCATAAAAAAAATTGATTCCTTTATTTTGTAGCCTAGAAGCTAGACTCCCTTCGATGTAGGATAGTTTTATTTCAGCCTCTTATAGACTTTACAAATGCAGGAGAGTACACTGTTGTTTGTATCGCTCTTGGATATTTTGTTCAAAAAATGCTTGTTGCTAAATCATTGATGTTCACTCAAGGGGTAGTGTTGGAGGTATGATCTTCACCTCCATGATAGATGACTTCAAGACTTGGCAAGAGTAATGGACAAGGTGCCAGATCAAAAATGACTCGATACACCCAAGCGCCATATAATGTGATTGAATGAAAGTCCAATTTCTATAAATGTAAAAGGACTTTGGTATCACAAGACCAATTGTGTAGGGACATTATGGTAGTCACTTCAACTCTCTCACTTGGATCATTCTGATTGTATCATTGTACTATTCTGATTTCTCTAATTGCAAGCTTTGTATTCTCTATATTTCTCATGGATTGAAAGATTGTTGTGTGCTCTAATCTTCAAAAAACACAACGTATAAAAATAACATTAGCTAGAACATAATAACAACCCAAATTCTAGACTCAGCAATTTCAGTCCTAAGTAGGGAACCAACTCCCCTCCCCTCTAAAAAATAGGGCTTCCTTTAAAATGTAATGTTCTTCCAATGCAAAAGTGTGAATATCAACTCGTTGAATGAGATAAGCTCTTTACAATCTTTGTGTCAATTCATATATTTAAAAAAAAAGGTAAGAGCAAATTCAAAAAGTTTCATTTATTCCTTAACACTTTCAACAGATGTAGCAAGGAGGTTGCACATCCAATTTCACCATTCACATAAAGATTATTCAAATGATGAAAAGATGCATACACTTGACAATATACCCGTACGCATGAAACACAAAATAATAAGCAATGTCATGTTCATACCTAGCTGCACGAGCCTTTCGCTTTTCTGCCTCTATTTCTTTTGATGTAGGACTAAGTTTATTGGAATGCGCCCAAGTTAACTGATATCCTTTCTCAAACTTACTTGAGGCTGCCCCAAACCTGAAAAGTAGAAGGCGCTCATGAGTCAAAGGCTTGAAAAAAAGTGGACTCCAAAAAAAATAGATGCAGTTAGAATTTCTAAGATGTTAGTTCCAATGACATATAGAAGAGGAAGAGAACAATGTGACATCGTTCATAACTGTGTTGCAGCAGATCGCGATCCACTGCAAAAACAATCCGGATCATGCGATCCGACTCGCCAGCGATCCGGGACCAGAAACTCTGTCCCGAATTGCAAAAAATTTGCAAATTTTTTTGTCATTGTGGAGGGGTCCACAGCTAGTTGCAATCCAAATGACCATTAGTTTGTCATCAAAAGGTGCGGCTATATAAAGTTTGTTACCAAAAACCTAAATTAATAAGCCCTTAGATTCTTTGGACAAAAGGTGTATTGATCGAGATTCGAATGGCCAAGAACCTTGTGAAAGCCTCCTTAAGGCGTAATCAAAGTTCCAGGTGCCGTGGTACGGCATCTGGTACGGCACGGGTGCCGTGGGTGCCATACAGGTGCCGTGGAACTTCAGCGCCGTGGAAAGTTCCACGGCACCTATTTTTTTTTTTTTTCAAAATTTTTTTCTAGTCATTTTTAAGTGAAAAAAAAATTTCAAAAACAAACAAGAAAACAGGTGCCGTACCACAGCACGTGTGCCGTGGTACGGCACCTGTTCCATGGGGTACTTTGGGCGTAATTATCTTTTATAAAACCTTATTGGGCCAAACCTGGTCCAAATGTCCACCTTCGATGATTTCACCTGCATTTTTGGTTTTTGAATCTTCGTGTTTTATAGCACTCAATGTTATGTATCACTCTCCAATTATTTCTTGACACCAATTAATGGGAACATTGGAGTTAAAAGCACTTCAAACTACTTATTTTCATACTCACGCCCTTTCTTAATGCCTTTGAGCAAAGTGATTTGCCAGTATTGGGGTCAAAGTAGCATTACCTGGGATCAAGCCTATTGATTGAAAATGTTCCTAGCAACTATCATGTGATGATAGGCTTTGAACCATAACGGGATAGCAAATGTAAGTAGGGCTCATGGATGCATCGCATTCTAGAACATAGTTCTATATGGTTACGAGACCGTATCCATGCATCTAGAAGATGTTCTGAGAAATCCTTCGGAATGAGCAATTATTGGTAGTTAAAGCTAGCATAATGCAAATTCCAAAGTGACAACTTGATCCTCATGAGGTTTGATTGCCTCTCTTGGTAGCACTCCTTCCTCATCAGTGAACACTCTAGGTTTTTAACATGCAAGCTTTGGCTTTGATATCATTAAGAAGGCATGACAGAAGACAGAAGACAGAAGTCACTAACTTGGCATAGATGCGTTGCGTACAATATAACTCACTAGATTTCAAAAGGTACTATTGCTCCTAGTGTGTGCGTCTCCTACCAGAGCTCCAATGGCTATAAATACTACAATTTAGGTTTTTCTTTTTCGGGGTTCCAATATTCTGAAACACTATGCTTCTGGAAGGTCGTTCCAACGCAACTTAGGTAGGGCTCCAAACATAGCAATGAAATTGTATAGTGTGCTTTTTTGGATGCGGATCAATGTTTCATGATTCAACATTTTGAAGGCCAAATTCTGTTTCGGTTTGTTTCAAACGTTTCAAAACAAGAAATCAATTTCAAAAGCTTTGTACACATAAATAGGTCAAGTCTTATTTTGCCGCGACAAAGACTTTGGAAAAAACTTATTTGGCAACGAGGGAGAGGGAGAAAGGCAAGGAGCTGGAGAGGGAGTGAAGATAAGCGAATTGGGAAGATAGGGGGACTCCAATTTATTATTTACAATCAAGACTCCAATCTATTATTTACAATCATAAATGGTACCGAATTATGAAGGAGCCTTATAGAAGTGGTTTTTTCCTGGTTTTTGAAACGACCCAAGTCCAATCCGATCACTGCTACGATCCCATTGTTGAATTCACACAATGGCATCATAGTAGCGGGCTGGTTGCCATCTACTGCAATGCAGGTCAAACCCGAAGCAACCACTCCAACACAACAAAACGGTAGACAAAGCGTCTAGGTGCTGCCTTCTTTAGATCCAATGAGTTGTATGTAATGAAGATGGTGAGGGCCCTCTTCCCGATCACAAATGTGACGAAGAGAACAGCACTGCATGTGATGGTGGAAACCCAAAAAAGGCCTCCCATGTCATGAATCAAAAGATCAGTGCATTGTGCTGCACACAAGGTCCGCACAATAGCAGGATAGTCTCTCTCTGAAAGATCACCCATTGCCACAGAATTTCTAGCATTGTTGATGACCACCTACACTACATGTTGCGCCCCCAACTCAATGACTAATGAGCATATATGCTCATAAAAGTAAACTCTCCCCACACCAATTCAGGAAGCTTCCACACCTTGAGAAATGCAATGTCCAATGGACATGAAACCAAGATGTTGATAATAGAAATGTGCCTAATATCATTCCACCCATTTGATAGAATAGAGCAAGCATATGCGACCCAAGCATGTTGTATGGGGTCGAGCTCTCTCATGATGCATGCATGCTCCTCTCTCACAACTCCACATCCAAATTCCGGAATTTAGTTGCCAGAATCTTCTCCTCTTGTATTCAATCGCGGAGTGAAGCTGATTAAGGTTTGATCTCCAGTTTCTCTTTGGTTGGGTGGTTTGGCTCCATATCTCTCTTTTGGTGTTTGCAATAGAATCTTAAGGATCTTCCATTGGCGATCTTTACATGGAGACTGCTATTTTTTTTTTTATTGCCTGTGGCATACTCTTGCATGTAACATAGTGAGTTACCACTTGTTAAAAGGCCAACATGTTATTCATGGGGATCTTATGAAATTCCTAGGCTCATTTCCAACATTTAGCTAGTGACTAGCTGATTTCAATTTGTTGTGAGTTGAATTTGGGCGTGTCTAGGCATATATGCTTATAAAAAAGGAAAATTGAGGTCTTTGTTAAAAGCAAGTGAGGTATTCCATGCATTCACTATGATAAACAAACATAAGAAATATTAGCTGAAAATTGATAAATTGCATCTCAAAAAGGTAAATGACCAATTAAATGTTGTTTGTCATCTTTTTCAAAAGCCCCTACACATTCAACCTTAAAAGACGAGCTAAGATCAAACCATATGATGCAATGTGCTTTGCTCTCAAAATATAAAGTAGAGGCTTTTAAAATTGATAGACCTTGCGCTGCTAAACTTGCCAATGCATATTGCATTTCTAATAATGTCTAATAAGCCAATAATGGACTGATCAACTACACTCATGGACTTCTAACATGTAACATGCACATATAATAAGTAAAGAACAATGCAGCTCCTTGGTGTTTTATTGTCTAAAATGCACTCTCCAAAGAACTTACACATGATTGTTTGAAAAGGAGGCGTATTTGTGGGGAATATAACACAGCCCTATACTACCCAAGAAAGCTTTCAATCAAAATTCAAACTCTGGCTTGTTGCTAAAATTTCTTACCATATTGAAAAAATGCAAAATTTATCTACACAAATTATTTCAAAATTATCTTAAACAAGTCTCTTGTTCTTATCAAATTCCTCTCATAACCTCCATAGTGTACCTTGTAGCCCGTAGCCTCCTCTTTTCTTGCTCTGACATTTGAAATTCTACTCCAAATCTTTCAGCGCGTCGTTTCTTCTTCTGTGTCTCTGATGGAGGGGCTGCATCCATCCCATTGATTTCTTGGAGTGCAAGAACACTTGCAGGAGTCAATGTCATTCTTTCTTCAATCTGTTTCACAATTCCGTTAGTCTCAGTCGCAATAAGCTGCTCTGCAACAGGAAGCTTCTCCGATGAACCACTGCTCGCCAACTCTTCAATAGGTTTAATCATATCCTGTAGATTAGAGAGTTTTTGTGAGAGCTCACCTTCCACCTTGACCTCTATTTCTTCCAAAGGTCTAGCTGTTCCTTCTGCAACCGGTTTGGTCTCGTCTGATTTGGCAGAGTTCTCTAATCGTTCTATTAGAGACGATTTTAATCCGAGGGTTTCTAAACCTTTGCTAGCCAACACTTCTCTCAACTCCTGAACCTTCATCTTCTTCCACTCTGGAAGTGAAGTTTTAGGAGACAAAGATAAAGTTGCTAAAGCCGAAGCCATAGCTCGGCGTAATCCTTTTTGCAACGATCAACTTTCTAAACCCTTCACAAGAGGGAAAATTACTATTCTGTCACTTTGTCAACAAAAATATGTTCAGCAAAGCTCAACATCCCATAGCATTAAAGACCAAACACAACTTTTGACGGCACTCAACCAGCAATGTACCCCGTGCATTTGGAACCTTGAAAGCTATGGCGTCTTCGGATATCTAGAAGGTGATTTCCTATCAGCTTCAAAACTGCTTCGGTATCAAAATGCACAATACTTCAGAAACCCCAAGCAGATTGCACAAACTGCTCTGAACCGGCACTCGAATATGAAGCATTACCGTTTTTCTAGAACCTAACGAAGATCAAAGACCTTGACCTAATCGAGACTCAGAGGTTGATCGATATGCAGTGCCTGAAAAAAGGAAGGGTGAAAAGGGTACGGTTTCGGCATTACACTGATGGATGGAGGGATGGATGCGTGGGAAATCTTAAGGAAAAGGAAAAGGGTAAGTTTAATACATCAAAACTTTGATCCACGAGTTCAAAACAGGCACGAATGCGTTCCAGGAAGACGAGATTAGCCGTGGGATACAGAACTTGAGCTACAAAACGCAAGAAAATTTTAAATCTGAAAGGGAGAACGACGATGGCGATGGGCGAGATACGAACCGACTGGCTTTGTTCGTCTTTATTTCCAGCCTACCGTACACTCATATTATCGTCTATCACAAAACCCTAACCCGTGCTCACAAGTAGGGTACTCAAATTTGGGGTGGTTCTCCATTGACGCTCTAAGGTTGGTGTTTGGCCCCGGCCAGTTTTTGGACGCCACGTGTGGCCTAGGTTCCGGCGGCAGTGCCCGTCAAAAATTGATGGCGCAGCTGATTTTTGTGGGCACTGCCCTTGGTCGAGGTCCCAGGCAGCGCGGGTGGGCACCGGTCAGCTCCCGAGCGGCGTCGGGCAGGTGAGTTGGGCGTCGGGCAGCCGCAGGGCAGCTCCGAGTGGCACAGGGCAGGCGAACTAGGCGCCGCCAGCTACGGGGTGGGTGCCGTGCAGGGCGATGGGCGCTAGGCAGTGCGCAGGTGGCGTCGGGCCTGTATATCCCCTCTCAGCAATCCCATATTCTTATGGGATAACATTTTTGTTGCCAAGACATCTGGCGCCCGGGCAGACAATTTTTATTTTTATTTTTAAATCTGTGGTTGAGGATGCACTGGGGCCAAACGGCCCCGTGCTCCTTAGATGCAACCGGTGTTCCCCTTGGCCCTCATATCTTAAAAGCACGCATTCGTTTGGGTCGGCATGTGCTCATCCACACATTTTTGGCCTTGCCTTGCAAGGCAATATTATGTGTTCACGTCAGTCAATGGAGTTTGGAAGAAAGGTAACGTTAAAGGCTAAATTGTGGTGGTGGTCTGAACACTTAAGGTTTGGACCTTGTTGGAGGGCTAAAATAGCATGCAGGGGTATGCAATGAAGCTATGAATAACATGACTCTCCTTGAATGTTTGCATGAAAGAGATTTCATGGCTAGCATGTAAATAAAACATTCACTTTGCATGTCAATCAAAGACTTGTAATCAATGAATTCATGCAACATATTCATTTGTGCATAATTACAAGTAATACTAAGGGGAGATCTCCTATTCATTTATGTGGGTGCTTGATCACAATCCTTTTATACGCCATCGCCATCGCCATTTGGTGTCTCTAGTTGCTTCTTATCTCCTCCCTCACATCTCTTGGTGGTGGTGTTGACACTTCCGACAATCAAGAAACTGCATGCCCATCACCTTTTCTTTAAAGAATCTGGTCTTTCTATGAAGAATTGCCAAAAATTGGCAAATCTAGCTTGATCAAAAACCATGTAGAATAGTGTAAATTGTGTACACAAGTGGGTCCCACAGATGTGAGGCCATGATGCCACGTGGGAAACTCATCCTAATGTAGGTTAGGTCAAGTCAAGAGAGTTGGTCATGGTGCTCATCCCTACTTTATAGGACCTACACCTAAGTTTAAGGTGAAAATTTGACCAACTAGCTACCTACCAAGCATAACTCTAGGATCTAGGCTAGGGTTTCATTTTAGGGCAAGAAGGGTGAGTTAACTTCCTTATTACATGCTGGAAATCCACCTAACTTTAAGAAGGAAGTCGAATTTGCTATGTATTCCAAGCTCCCATAGTGAGAAGATAGAAAATTTTTGGAGCTCATTGGCAATCTCAAGCTAGTTCATTATGTACATTGAGTTTTTGTGATCCAAATGAAACCAAATCAATTTCTACTTGTTTCTCAGGTTGAAGGCCATACTACAGCCTGTAGTACACACGTGTGGGCTCGAATTTCAATGTTTATCAATGCTTTTGATTGTTAATGCTTGTTGTTTGTCAAATTGCCAATCTAGATCAACTTTTTTGTGTCTAGTTTTTTGATAGATTCTTAAGCAAGCATCCAATCACTCTTGTGGATATTTTGTAGATCCATTTATGGTCCTAAAGTACAGTACTTTCACACTTTCGCCTGTTTTGGTGCAACGATTTTTGTTGCAACAATTTCTTCTTCAACATATATGGGCCTCCTTTGTTGATCAAGAATTCTATATTTGTGTTGTTTTATGTTATTAAGAGAGTAAGAGTAAGTTTGTTCCGTTTCTTGAACTTATCATTTTTCGCTAGTTTGTGCTTAAACAAATCAATTGCTCGACTTGTGTATCTTCTTTTTGTTTGACTTATTCTTCTTCGCAATTTTTTGCTTAATCCAATTAATTGCTCTACTTTTGTATCTTTTTTTTCTTGAACTATTCTTCTTGGCAAGTTTCTACTATTTCTTTTTCTTGAAAATTATATTTCGCAAGTTTCAGCTTAGTCCAACTAGTGGCTCAACTTTTGTATCTTTTTTTTCTTGAATTCATTCTTCTTCACATGTTTTTGTGCGCAAGGTTCTGTGTAAACTAATTAAATGCTCAACTTGTGCTGTATTGATGTTGTTTGCCATTTTCCTGCACAAGCGATTCATTAAGCTTTGATAACCTTTTATATTTCTGCAGGTTTTCTAATATGATATTATTTTGGATTGGCTTAGTTAGTGGAGGGAGTAGTTGATAGTTCTGAGCCTACTCCAGCTTTGACAAAGCTACTTATCTTGTGTTGGAAAGTTTTGGTGACAAGTTGTCTTTTTCCACTAATCAGCCTCATAATATTTCTTGCTTTGTGCAAAACATAGCTCAATCTCGAAATTATTAGGTTGTAATTATAAATCTACGACTCGTATATTAGGTTTAAAACTTGCTTTCGTTGTATCTTTATTGTCGTTATCACCTCATGCTTGTAACCTGAGATTTAGGCTTACAATATTATTTTTGTCTTGCAAAACTTAATTCAATCTCAAACGTTTTAGGTTTTAGTTGACTGGCCACTTAGGTTTCAGATCGGCTTTTGTTCTATCAATGTCATTGTTGTTTTCACTTCATGCTTCTGTTTAAATTTCAAATTAGTGTATCAGTTTCAATTAGTGCAGCAAGGATCAGAAGTGGCTGTTTTGAGGATGCAGTGAGGGTTGTCAAATTGAGCACCACGACTTTGAGAAACATTGATTGTCTTCATGCAAATGTTATCCATCCCTGTGAAAGTTGCAGCCCCCTTTAGATTGTAGGCTGATGCGTATGCAAACAACAAACTAATAGATGTGTGCTTGACGACGGGAGGAAAGGTTTCAGTATAGTCAATACCATACTTTTGTGAGAAACCTTTTGCAACTAGCCTAGCTTTGCATTTTAATACATTGTCGTCTGGTCCATATTTGTATTTGTAGAACCACTTGCACTTGACAATCTTCCTGTCTATTGGCAGTGGTTTCAAGAGTCTAGACTTTGTTCTTCTTCATGGAGTCCATCTCGTCTTCCATGGCCTTTATCCATTTTTCCTTTTCTGGATAGTGAACAACTTTCTCATAGGTTTGTTCACACGGGTTCATTCTCCATTCTCTTGCTAACAGGTTGAAGGTGAGGTCTTGCTCCCTTGGAAACGCAACTACTACAAGTCATGACAGGCGAGACAATTTTGACACCGTTGTCGGGGAGAAATGCACTCTCATCTTGCTTGATAGCATTTTCTTTCATATTTTGTGGTTAGAATGGATTTAGGCATCTTGGTTTTAGCATGCTAGGGGTAGCTTTGCATTATGGATGTGATTTGAAAGAGTCAAAAACGTTCAAAAAAAAGAGTGGGGGACTGTATTTTCTATATATTTTTATTTTTCTGCTCTTTTTTATTCAGTTTTCATCTAGCTTTCTATTCTCCATAATTCGATCTGAATAGCTAAATTTTAGAGCATTGAAAGGCCTTTCTAGCCATATAATTGTTTTTGGATTTCATCAAGTATTGGACAAGTTACAAATTTTTTAATATGGCAACAAAATTTTGTAAACTTGTCAAAAACCAAAAACTGTTTTTTTTTTTTAATTTTATTTTTCTGGTCTTTTTTATTCAATTTCCGCCCAACTTTTGATTCTCAATAATCTAATTTGAATGGTTAGAATTTTAGAGCATTGAAAGGGCTTTCTAGCCATATAATTGTTTTTAGATTCCGTTAAGTGGGCAAGTCACAAATTTTTGAATACGACAACAACAACCAGAAACTTTCTTTTTTATTTTATTTTATTTTTTTGCTCTTTTTTATTCAATTTCCACCCAACTTTTTGTTCTCTGTGATTCAAACTGAATAGCTAGCATTGTAGAGCATTGAAAGGCTTTCTACTAATATGATTTTTCTGGATTTTGTCTAGTATTGAGCAAGTTATAAATTTTTTAAGTTGGCAACATCTATAAATTTGTCAAACTAAAAAAAAAATTGATTTTTTATTTTCTGCTCTGTTTGATCCAATTTTTTGTCCAACTTTCTATTTTTTTTAATTTCATTTCAATAGACAAAGTTATAGACCATTGAAAGTTCCTTTTGGAAATATAATTTTTTCTACATTTCGATAAGTAATGAGCAAGCTACAAAATTTTAAAATTGACAAACAAACCAAAAAAAATAAAAAAAAATTTGTAAACTTTTCATTAAGCATAATTCATAATAGCCAAGTGAGAGAGACAACCCATCAAACATACCAAAAAAAAAAAAAAAACATTCAAAAACTACCAAAAATCCTAAAAAAACAGTAAAAGAACCTTCGCCCATTCTACTGCACAAGTGTGTGATTCAGATCTATCTACTATCAGGTCGCGAAGGATAATTCCAAAAAAAGAGGGCTAAGTGAACGTTCCCCTAGTTGTTGGTAACCTTTTGTAGAAAGTTTCACACCTTTCCTGCAAGAATATCAATTCTATGAGAGGAACTTTTGCCTATACCTTCTTAAATATTTTTTAAAAAAAGAAGGCTAAGTGAACGTTCCACTAGTTGCTGGTAACCTTTTGTAGAAAGTTTCACACCTTTTGCCAAGAATATCAGTTCTTGAGAGGAACCTTCGCCTAAACCTTCTCCCCCCCCAAAAAAAAAGAACTGGGACAACCAAATATTTTCTTGATACATCAAGTCATCTATTGTTGAGGTCATGGCAACTATAGAGCAACAATTGGCTCAAGTAGTTATGTTTCCAGATGAAACTATTTGAGACTATACCAGAAGAATTGTGAACATGATAATGGATTGTGATCCTCTCATTCCTTCAAAGATTGTAATAGCATATTATTATACTAGCATGCTCGACAAATCAAAGTTGGTAGGAAAGCATTCACATCCTATACAACACCTACACAACTTTGTGTAGATTCCAACAACATTGAAGTCCGCTTAAGAGAAGTAGAGTTAAACAAAATCTCTTTAGTTCTTGCATCATCAAACAAAGGGCCAGAACAAACATCACTTATGTTAGATGATTGTGCAAATCAAGAAGACACGGAATCAAAACAAAGTGATGAAGACGAGCCAGTAAGACCAAGTCTTATGCATTCAAAGAATGGCGAAGAACATCCTCAAGTAGATGACCACCATGAATCTAATGCTTGCAAAAACATAATTCTACAATCAGACCAGTGTAGTTATTTCTTTGGAGATCATCCACGTACTAAATGTCCACTTTGAAATCCTCAATTGCAAAATCAAGGGCATGAGACAGAGCATATGGTTGAGCATATAATTGAAGATCAACCTCATGAAAGGCCGAACTTGCCAACAAGAGATTCATTTAGAGGATAAAAGGAGTTTTGCTTCGAGCACACTAGAACAATCTTTAGTCAAAAGTAGTCGAGTGAAAGTATTGGTCATATCATCATGCATGTATCTGAACTCATCAGAAGATTATAATAGCTTACCACTCTACTATGTGGAGAGTGATAGGGGACAATTGCTACTTGTATATGCTTATCACCTTAGAGGGGATGGTACAAATGTGGAGGAAGACATCGTCGTTCAAAATGTCCACATCAAGAGCTGATCCAACAACCTTTTCACCTTGGTGTACACAATGTGGTGTCAACCATCCATGTCTTGATTGTCCATTGAGGCAAATCGCAAAGGCTAAGAAGCTATTATAAAAAATGGACCAACATGCAACTTATCATCAAACTACTCCACTCAAGATGCACTACAAAAGAAAAATCATAGTGCCACCAGGCTTTGAGACAATTGAAAAACATGGCAATTCTTCTAAGCTTGCAAAACACATAGAAGCATCATCCCAAGATCCATCAAAAATAGTATCACAGAAGGTAGAATTGGTACAATCAATCAAACATCAAGCAAGAGAAGGAATAATCGAATTCTACCAAGTCTTCTACATCAATCAATAGATGCTACACTTCAAACAATACCTATGACAAGTGAATTTTTTGGCAGCAAACCAACACAAGGTTCTTATGCAAGCACAATCATGTAGCCTTCAAGATCACAAGATAATAAAAAAAAAACAACTAAGGCTGACAATTGTCATTCAACTCCAACATCAATAGTGGACAATGTCCAACCAAAATCCATGTGAAGTAGAAAAACCAACATCTACACTATGGATGAGATGCAAACTCTAATAGATCTTGATCAAACATCAATCAAAACATAGAATAATGTTGCTATACATACAAAAATAGTAAGCTACTGTATTTCACATGTGTGGATCTTAACTACACATAAAATTGCAATATATCACAAGTATAGTGCACCAATGGATAATAGAATCAGAGAGAACCATGTATAAGCATGAATGAGAAGAGAGAGAGAGAGAGAGAGAGAGAGAGAGAGAGAGAGAGAGAGAGAGAGAGGAGAGAGAGAGAGAGAGAGAGAGAGAGAGAGAGAGAGAGAGAGAGAGATGAGAGACTCCTCCTCCCATGAGTTATATCCTTTTATAGTAGTTCCAAACCTAAGTTCAAACTTTGGTTTCCCTCCATAATGAAAAACCCTACTATTATTGTGACTAGATTCAGTGTCTCTACTACTCAAATTGAATCTCACCAAAAATCGTGTTCTAAAGTTTTTCACACTTTCCAAAAGTGTTTATTTGAATGCTTTTAGACTAATATAACTTTGAAAACTCAAACTCTAAGTCTAATATGAAATTGGCCTCAAATGCCATATAAACAAATATAGCAAATTTGACAAAACTAGTTGAAATCTCTCACACTCTCTCTTCAACTAGTTTTAGCATGGACTTTGATAACACTCCAAGTTATGTCCTATGTTTCATAAACAAGTCCTTTCCCAATGCTTTGGTGAAGATATCAGCTACACATTCCCTTGACATGTATCCAAGACTAGGAGTATACTATATCCTATGTACTAGTCATGGACATAACATTCTTCCCTCCTTAAACTGTTTCTATCGTTAGAAACTAAAATTCGAGAAATTCTTCTTCATGCTATCAACTCTCTCCCACGAATCATCATCCTCAATACGACCCTTCCACGAATTAAGCACTCGGAGATAGAACGATTTCTCAATCGTTTATCTTTGGTTTTGAGCACTTTCTCAGGTCCCAAAAGCACACTAAGCGATAAATCTTCTAAATGGGATAAATCCTCATCCGATCCAACTGTATTACCATCATGTAAACCTAGTTCCAAATGAATTAGATGAAACATTGGGTGTGCAGTCGATTTTCCTTGAAGATCGAGTTCATATGCCAAAGAACCAATTCTATGTACAATCTTGAAAGGTCCACAATAACGGGTAGACAACTTATAATGCTTCCCTGTACGTGACGTCTTATAATCTTTTGGAATCCTAAGATATACCCAGTCATCAATTTTAAAATATCTTGGAGATCTCTTAAGATCGGTATAGTGTTTAGCTCTATACTGAGCACTTCGGATACTATTCTTTGCCAATTGCAGCATTTCTTGCATATCATGCAAAAAATCAACAACCTTTTGAATCTTAACAGACTTCGTCTCAACATTTACTAGAGATCTAGGTTGAAAACCGTACATAAGCATAAAAGAACTGTAACCTGTAGCAGAATGTTTTCTACTATTATATGCAAACTCAACCAGTGGGAGATAATCTTCCCAATGAGATTTCTTGTGAGAAACAGAAGTTTCAAGTTTATGGAATACTGCTGACCAAAAGTGACCTGTGAACCTAGGATCTCTATCGCTAACAATGTCACTTGGCAGACCATACAACCAAAATAATCTTTCAACAAAGATCTGGGCTAAATCCGAAGCCTTTATAATTGACTTGACTGGTATGAATGTAGCTAACTTAGTTAGTCGATCCACTACAACCCAAATAGAATCATTTTGTTGTTGGGTCTTAGGAAGTCCAACTACAAAATCCATAGATATGCTTTTCCATTTCTTATTTGGGATATCTAACGGATGCAACAAACCACCAGCCTTATGGTGTTCAGCCTTTGCTAGTTGACAGGGTTTGGATTTAACAGCATATGACTTGACATATGGCTTGAGCTTTGGCTAATAAAATTCTCTTTTAACCAAGTCCAGAGTCCTGTGAATACCGGGATGTCCTGCACAGGGTATGTCATGACATTCAAACAAGTCTTACGTTTGAGCTTATCATCACCAAGTACGCAAGCTTTCCCATTCTGAAATAGTAATCCATCTCGAATGGTGAACTGTTCCACAATTTTCTTATCTTTCTTAGTTAGTTGAGTCCCTGTGTATCTGATCAACACTGTCCACATTTCTTCCGGCCTAAACAATGTTCCAAATGTGACAAAATGGGAGTCTGATTCATATTTCTCTCTCAGCAATAGATATAGATCCGTAGAAATCTGGGTGAATGACAACTCGTTCAGTTCACCGATCCGACTAAGAGCATCTGCAACTTGATTAGAGCTATCTCTTATGTAACAGATTTCACGATCGAATTCTTGCATCAATTTAGCCCATCGAGCTTTTCTCCCCCAAAGATCATGTTGATTAGAAAAATACTTAAGAGGGTGGTAATGATAAT
>MU835057.1:25000-42124 GCA_029204225.1 Diphasiastrum complanatum | reverse complement strand
ACTGATTCTATCTAGATCAGGTTGCTAGTCAAGAGCGTTACAGTTTCTGTGATGGATTTTTTCAGCTACTTTTCAGCGAATCATGTTGTTAATTTGCACTGCCTTCCTAAGAACCTTTATGGAAATATTTATCGATGATTCTGTGTATATGGTGATATCAAGACACCTATAGAAGCCGAAATTAACATTGCAACGGTGTCGAGATACGTGTTTATCCCTTCATCAAGAGAAATGTTTTTTCGGTACGAAAGAAGGAAAATTACTCGGACACAGAATATCTAACAAAGGAATAGAAGTCGAGAAAGATAAAGTCGAGCTTTTAAGAATCTCCAGATACCAACCAATTTACGTGAACTAAGAGCTTTCTTAGGAAATGTTGGCTATTATCGGAGATTTATTCAAAATCATGTTTCTATTGCTGTCTCTTTTACACATCTACTGAAGAAACAAGTCAAATACTTGTGGACGAATGAATAGCAGAAAGCATTTGAAGAACTTAAGCAAAGGTTGATCAATGCTCTTATTCTGAGACCACCCAACTGGGCTATTTTATTTCATAGTTATGTTGATGTTTCTGCATTTGCTATTGGCGTCTGTCTGAGCCAAAAAGATGACCAAGAGAAGGATCATCCCATTTACTATGCGAGTCGACAGCTCAGTGCCTCAGAGAAGAATTATTTGGCTACATAAAGGGAAGCACTTGGCATGATTTTCACTGTTAAGAAATTTTGACATTATTTGCTGAGATATGCATTTATTTTTCACGTTGATCACTATGCTCTTAAGTATCCTGTAAATAAACCAGATTTATCAGGACAAATTGCTGGATGGGTTCTACTTCTGCAGGAATTCACTTATCAAGTAGAGCTTCGTCAAGGAAAGTATCATACAAATGTTGATTATCTATCGCGTCTCAGCATGGGAAAAATTGAAGAACCAATTAATGATGATTTTCCAGACGAACATTTATTCAAGATTTCATCTACAAATTCGCTAATTCTGATATTATTATTAATCTCAAAGATCAGATATATCCGGATGGTTATGATTTGGAGCAAAAGACAGTTTTTCAATATAAGGTAGCACCTTATACGATTATTAACAATATTTAGTACAAGCTTGGTGCTGACCATCAACTACGAAGATGTCTTGAAACTGAAGACATTAAAAAAGTCGTTAAAGCCTTGCACTTAGAAGATGTTGGAGGACACTTTGTCCTAAAGAACATAGTTAATAAGAATTGACTGCCAAGTATTGGTGGCCAACAATGTTCAAGGATGTATCAAATTTTATTCGTTCGTGCGATCCATGCCAAAGATATGGCAAGCCTACAAAAGCAATGAATTGGCCATTGACACAATCCTGCCTCTTGCACCATTTGAGAAGTGGGGGATTGACTTTATTGGTCCAATTAAACCAGCGACTCGACATATGAAATGTCGTTATATTCTAGTTGCAACGAATTATGCTACAAAGAACGTTGAAGCAAGGACGACGAAACGAAAACTATCGTGGCATTCTTATTCAAATTTATTATCACAAGATATGGTTGTCCACTTGAATTAGTAAGTGACCGAGGTACACATTTTCTAAATGACACTATACGGTTGCTGACAACATATTTTCTGATCAAACACAGAAAAACTACACTGTATAATCCCAAAAGCAAACGGGTTGACAGAGAGAGCTAATGGAATTTGATGTAAGATCTTGAATAAAATTACTATTGCACATGCGACGAATTGGAATCAAAAACTACCATCAGTTCTCTAGGCTTATCGCAACACAGAAAAAATCACAACGAAGCAGACACCATATTTCCTTACATATGGGATGCATCCTATTTTGCCTATTGAATTTCAGGTGAAAGCTTTTCGTATTCAAGCTCAATGAACAGATGCAAAATGTATAAACGAAAGGTTGACTGATATTGAAGAACTTGTCAGCAATCAGAAATGCAACATCAAGCATTCACCATAAGCAATCACCAAGTAAGGAGCGAAAGATGAACACGCATATCACTCTATCACATTACAACATACTGAATGTAAAAACGTACATGTAAACCCTGAACCCTGATAGAGGGAGAACCTAGGAGTAGATTACTAGACTAGCCAACGGCTAGTTACAGCTAGTAATAAAGTACATCATAAACAGTAACTAAAAAGTGTAACAATGAAGTTTATCATTGATTTTTAACACTCTCAATGATAAAACTACATTCTTCTATTCCTAGTAGAGTACGAAACTTTTCAAATTTACATCTACCTAATGACTTAGTAAAAATATCTGCAACTTGATCTTCAGATTTATAGAAAAACAAGATCAGTGGCTCCATCAAGAATTTTCTCTCAAACAAAATGATAATGTTTCGATGTGCTTGGTTCGAGCATGTAAACTGGTGATCGATGGGCAAGCACCATGATGGGTGCTTTGCTAGCGATCTACTGCAGGGGATACTGATGGCGAGGACTTCATGGTGTGCTCATTTGGGAGTACAGGTTGGCATTACAATAGGGGGCCAGTTTTGGACATTAGCATCGATGGGGAGGCATCTACCATCACGGACGTGGATAAGCTATCTATAGCTTTCATGCAGTTGGCTGTATTTACAGGAGTTTAGGTTTGGCACATGTGTTGGAATTTCCATGGTGCAGATTCTCAGGTGGTGAGATCAGGGATAAGCCTAGAGGAAGTCACTCAGAGCCATATACCTCAGTTCGATCAGGGAGACAGTTATCTCGGGATCTCGTGAGCGGTGATTTAGGGATATGCTTGCATTGGCATGTGTGTCGGGTGGCACATAGCCAGGGAGAGCGAGCAATGCTAGGAGTCAGTTGGAGCAGGTGATGCTTTGGAGTTCGGCTTGTCTAGTAGGATGGTGACCAGGATCGGAGACCTCAGGAGCATAGTATGTGGATGATGAGTCCATTAGGGTGGCACTCAGGGAGATGCTACAGTTACAGGTATGATGTCATTTGATGTATGGATGATGTTCTTCAGCTGGTGCACCATGTGGTGCCCTAGGAACGGGTCAAGCCTACTTGGAGGTAGGTGGCATGGAGTGTACCTGTGGGTGGTACATATCTTGAGGACATGGAGAGCATTATGGGGTGATGGGATCCAGCATGGCCATGGTTGTGAGCCAGCAGGGATGGAGATGGTTGCTCAGGGAGTGACAACTGATACTTTGGCGAGTGATCAGGTGAGCTGCATGGTTATATGCACAGTTATCTCCAGGTTGGCGTCACATGTTATTTCTATCCATCATCTTTTGGTAGCAGGATGCAACTTTTGGTTAGATCCAACTGGAGTCTAGTTGCACTACAGGTGGACAGATTGTTGGGGAGCTATCACGGGTAATGGATAGTCGGTGATCAGATGGTATAGGGTACAGGGTTCTGGAGCTATCCTACCTGATATGCTATGGATCGTGGATGAGTTTGTTCATCACGATAGTGGATCTAGTTTTTGCATTTGCTTTGACTTGGACACTATGATGGATGTTGTGGGGAGATAGGCTCCTTGGTGGGAGGCCTATATACTGGTAAAATCAGAGTTGGCAATGTCAAACATGGGTTTAGGGTTTAGGGTTTAGCATTATAATATGTATGAGCCCGCATGCAATAGTAGCGCGCTGCCAGCACACTATCAAATGTGTGGTTTCAATGTGCATTGCCATATATGTTACATAGCCTGATGGAAACACGCACAAGGCATAGCCATGAAGGTATACCATCACATTTCTTAGCTTAGTTCCTCCTCTGATCAGTGTAGTAAGCATGCAGATTCTTGCTTGCTACCATAAATACAAAACATAGATGTAAAAGCATACCAGTTCGTGTGCTTGTGCCAATCAGAGGCCATAAATGGGTGCCTCCACAAGTAGGCCAGTATGAGGCAGAATGAGAAGAGGATGAGCAGAGAGAAGCAAAGTGTAGATTTTGGTAGTGATTCATCTCTTATATAGACTTTTGATGAAGTGCAAATTGGAGGGAAAGTAAATATTTGAACTCTAAATTTTGTCACAAAAAAAAAACTATATATCATATGGAACTAATAAATCCTGATGATTTTCATGAATCGCGATTTGGATTTTGTAGTCGCGAAGCTTTCGCGACTAAACCACAATCCTCTTTGGATTCGGATGGAGTTCAGATGCGATCACTGGACACTGCCAGCTGAATCACGCATACAATCTTCCAGATGTAGTCAGGCACTGCTGATCTACGTTAATAAAATTAATGCAGCATTCAACATAGTTTCAACCAAGGTGCGGAATTAAAATGAACAAGAAAACTCAGACATATGAGTAACAGCAGACGCATTTGCATTCGAGATCAACACAACAAGAGAAATTATCTATATTGATCTTCCTCTATTTTTTTCAAAGCACTGCATGCAAATCTATGCAGCACATTGGCGTGGGAGAAACACGATCTCTCACGAGTAATTGTCTTGCTTTACTAGCGGACAGTTGGATCTCTATGGATCTTGATCACAAAGCTCATCTCGCACACATGCGGACTTGTTGTCTATATTTTGTCTTGATTGCTTACTAGCATCAGACTCCTACCTTACACTGTATGTGTATTCAGTTGATCTATATGTCAAGTATCATCCAGTAAGTATGGTCGCTCTATGTAAATCTGAGATTAGAGTGATTAAGCATCTACAACTAAATCAGGGAATTACAAGAGTGGCAGATTAGCCACGACCTAAAATGTATCTACTGATGTCATCAATCAGATCATCTGTACTTTTGGATACTTGCATGATCTTGATGGTACTCTTTGGAGCGTGGAGGGCAAGAGAAGGTTTCGTTTCCGTTGTTTTTTCGTTTTGGTCGTTTGCCTTCTCGTACTGGACTGCAAAAGATTCTCATTTGTGAATCTTTCATGTCTGCGAACCGTTCATCTTTGTCTGCTTTGACTTTCATGTTCGTGAACCGTTCGTCTTTGTTTCCTTTGACTTTCATGTTCGCAAAACTTTTCGTGCTTTGTGTCTTCAGATCTTCAAGTTTCGCGAATGTCTTTGTCGAGCTGAGCTGAAAGCTAGCAAGGCTTTGTAATTAGAAACGTTTTGTTTCTTCAGCTCCCTCTCAAAGCATGATAGCTTTACGATCCCAAGACTGCTCCTTTGTCTCTTAAAGAGTCCCTTGTCCAGGGTTTTAGTGAAGATGTCAGCAACCATGTCTCTTGTTCCGATGAAGGTGGTCTACAACATCTTCTTCTCAATTAGATCCCTGATCAAGTGGTACTTTGATCGCAATGTTTCGTTCTGGAATGGAACACGAGATCTTTCCTTAGGTGTATTGTAGAGTGTTGTCCATCTGCAAGACTAGGGCTCCCAGATTATTTTCATTGGCCATCTTTGTTGCTGCAACATATTCTGCTTCACAGGATGACTGGGCTACAACGGTCTGCTTCTTGCTGACCCAGAGAACTGCTGCTCCTGAGGTGATGGTGCATCCTCTTGAGACGCTTTTACAGTCATCCTTGAGAGATGCCTAGCTAGCGTCACTGTAGGAAAGTATCCTGAAATCTGCACCACGACAATAACACAAGCCATAATCCCTCGTTAATTGAAGATATTGCAAAATTCATTTTGCAATCTTCCAATGTGTCGAGCCTGGATTCGTACAGAATTGGCTCATCCTGAATACTGCATAAGCAATATCAGGACGTGTATTGTCAACAAGGTACATCATGATCCTACAGCTTCCTGTAAGGTGTGAGCTGCATCTATTCTCTCTCCCTCAGACTTTGGACAATCATCATTCGTCAACACCGTCCCTGCAAGCATTGGAGTGTTCGCTTCTTTGCAGTCCCAAAGTCCTCTCAGCATCCCAAAGTCCTCTAGGATCTTCTGGGTGTATCTGGACTGGTGAAGGTATAACTTACCTCTCTCGTAGTCCCTTTCAATTTGCAAGCCTAGGTAACAGCTGGCTTCTCCTAGATCCACGATCTCGAAATGTTTCGAGATGTCTGTCTTTACTTCAGCAATTAGCTGCTCACTCCTGCAAAGTATCAGAGTGTCATCCACATACACAGCCACAATGATGATCTGAGATATACATTGGAATCAACCAACAGAGGCTGGAATCCTAATGATTTCAGGGCTTGATCTTTCTTCTTGTACCATTGTCGGGCTAATTGTTTTAGACCGTAGATGCTTCTATGCATTCTGCATGCATAGTTAGGAAGTGAATTCGAGACATATCCTGGGGGTTGATCCATGTAGACCTCTTCGTCTAATTCGCCATGCAAGAAGGCTGTCTTCTCGTCCGCAATGTGGATCCTGAGGTCATAAGCTACTGCATATGCAAACAGACATAGGGATGAATGTTTGATGACATGAGAGAAGGTTTCAGAGTAGTCAATACCATATCTCTGAGAGAAACCTTTTTCTACCAGTCTTGCCTTGTATTTTGTGATGTTCCCATCTAGTCCGTATTTGTGCTTGAAGACCCATTTTGCATTTGACAGTCTTGCGCTTATGTGGTAATGGCTCCAACGTCCATACCTGGTTCTTCCTCATGGACTCCATCTCTTTGTTCATGGCTTGGATCCATCTGTCCTTTCTGGACCTTCAATCGCCTCCTCAAAAGTTTGTGGTTTGCCACTGAGCCCGCAGAACTCTTTTGATGTGGAAGCTGAGCTGCTTGGCACATATCTTGCTGGCACTCTTCATGGTCTTGTTGACCTTCTGGGAGATCCTCCTGGAACAGCTATGCCTTTGCCCTTGTCTGCTCTACTTGGTCCAAAACCATTTTGGCTTATAGGAACCGCGGCAACAGGTTGCCTAAATCTTCTTCGTCAGATTCATTGCTCGAATGGAAGATGACTCAAAAATCTTCGTTTTCATGTTCGTACTCTTCTCCCTGTCATTGGCGGCTGGTCATAGTACTATCTCTCCAGAACTTCGTATGTGACAAGATCGTCATTGGCCATTTGTCCTACTCTCATCGAATCTGACATCTCTCACTATTTTCATAGTGTTTGTGTCTGGGATGTAGACTCTGTAGTATGATGAATTGTTGTCATAACCTACCAGAAATCCCTGTTCGGCTTTCTCATCAAGCTTCTTTCAAAGCTTATCAAGAATATGTGCATAAGCTGCACAACCAAAGATTCTGATGTGAGACAGGTTGGGCTTTCTACCCCACCATAGCTCATGTGGTGTCATGTGAGGAATACCAAACTTGCCTGTTCTGTTCTGGATGTATGCGGCTGTAGCTAATGCTTCAGCCCACAGTGCTCTTGGAGCTTTCGAGTAGGCCATCATACATCTAGTTGCTTCCATCAGGTTCCTGTTCTTTCGTTCAGCAACACCATTGTGCTGCGGTGTGTAGGCTGCAGTTCTTCTGTGAATGATGCCACGATCATTGCAGAAGTCAATGAAGTGATTCGAGATGTATTCGCCACCTCGATCTGTTTGGATCTGCTTCATTTTGCTGCATGTGCATCTTTCTGTCCAATTCACATATTCTGTGAATTTATCAAGTGCTTCAGATTTATTCTGAATGAAATACACTCTGGCAAATTTGCTATAATAATCAATGAAGGTTATGTAATACTTGAATCTCCTACTGAGATCAAGTTGAATGGTTCGCAGATGTCAGAGTGCATTAGCTCCAGAATCTTTGTCATTCTATAGAGTCTTTGATGAATGGTGCGTGACATCTTGCCCTTCAAACATGCATCACAGGTGGTCGAACTAGTTGCATTCGAGATTTTGACGCCTGTTATCGCTCCATGATGGCTTGCCTGGTAAAAAGTGCCATTGAGTTCATGTGGCAGAGTCTTCTGTGCCACAGAGTGTCTGGCGAGTCATCATAGGTTTGATGCGCCTGATCTACAGGTAGGCGTACCTTCAGATGATATAGGTTCCCTTTCCTTCTGCCTTGAGCAATGAGAGTACTGGTACTGGTATCAATCACGTTGCATGCTTTGTCAGAAAACATCACACACATTCTTGCATCTGCTATTCTTGCTACAGAGAGCAAATCTTGTTGCAGAGTAGGCACAAACAGAACGTCTTCGAGTCGTCTGTCTGCTATTGGTGTTGAGCCATAGTGAACCAATACGTTCACTTGATGTCTAGATCCATCTCCAAGAACTATGAATCTTGATGGATCTGCACTTCTGAAATCAGACATAATTGGTCTTGATGTCATGAAGTGAGGTGGCGCTTGAATCTAGGATCACCTCATGTGTTAGATGTTGATGTTGCACACACGTCTTCATAGATATAGGCGGTCAAACAATTCTATTCGTTCTTTCTTCGCCCATTTTTGAGCTCTCGGGCTCCTCGACATAGAATAAACTATTGCTATTCTCCTGTCTGTTCTGTGATTACTTGTTTCTCAGCATCTGGCGGCAATCCATTACGTGACCCTTCTTGTGGCAATGGATACACTCAATATTGGAATTGAGCCAGCAGGTCCTACTCTCATCTCTTCTGCATCTCACACAAGTCTTCTTGTATGCACCTTATTGTTTCGACCTCCCTTTGGTCTTCCACTTGCCTTTGCTTGTTCCCTCTGCTTGCTGGTCACAATCCTGCCTCTGATTGGACTCCCTCTTAGGCTTAAATTGCTTTTTTGATTTTTCTTTGTTGCCGTAGAGGGCCTAGTCAGAACCATCTTTGTGATAAAGATGTTCTCTGGCCTCAACTTCCTCGAATCTCAACAATCACCTTTTCGAAGTTCATGGCAAAAGCTTTCGCGAGCAGGGTCCTTGTCGTCTAGAATGATTTGGGTAAGGCTCTCAACAGGTAGTGACAGAAACAGATCCTTCATCTTTCTTATGAAAGAAGTGAGGTCTTTTCCATCATACTGCAAATTCGCCAACTGATCTTCCAGCATCATGATTTGATTTCTTGATTTTGTCTGAAATCTGGTGAGTAATGCATCCCACATCTCCTTAGCTTTGGAGAGTGTAGCCAGGTCAAGTGTGAGACTATTTTTGATGAAAGATGATAGCAAGGCTACTGCCTTGTCATTTTTCTCCCTCCATTCACTTAGTTCCTTACTTGTTGTCATAGGCATTTCTTCTGTGCCATCCACCCAGGGGAATAGTCCTTCACCCTTGAGTATCAAAGATGTCTCAACTTTCCAGGCTAGAAAGTTAGATCCTAAAGAATCAAGTATTGTGCAAATCTTGCTCTACATGTTGCTGATTGAAGCCATTGCTTCTTGGAGTCTATTCCCTTGTTGATGGTTGTTTGTTTGAATGCTTGGCCTCCTGGATCTGCTAGCTTCTTGGCTATGTCTAAATATGACAGGATGATCTGCTCTGATACCACCGATGAGGTTCATGAATCATGATTTAGATTTCACAGGCGCGAAGCTTTTGCAACTGGACCACGATCCTCTTTGGATTCGGATGGTTCAAATGCGATCGCTGGACACTGCCAGCTGAATCACTCCTACAGTCCCCCAGAATGTAGTCAGGCACTGTTGATGTACATTTATAAAATTGATGCAGCATTCAACATAGTTTCAAACAAGGTGCGGAATTAAAATGAACAAGAAAACTCAGACATACGAGTAACAGCAGACGCATTTGCATTCGAGATCAGACACAACAAGAGAAATTATCTATATTGATCTTCCTCTGCTTTCTTCAAGCACTGCATGCAAATCCACGCAGTGCGCTGGCATGGGAGAAACATAGTTATCTCACAAGTAATCGTCTCGCTTTACTAGCGGACAGTTGGATCTCTATGGATCTTGATCACAGAGCTCGTCTCGCACGCAGGCGGACTTGTTGTCTGTATTTCGTCTTGATTGCTTACTAGCATCAGACTACTACCTTACACTGTATGTGTATTATGTTGATCTATATGTCAAGTATCATCCAGTAAGTATGGTCTCTCTATGTAAATCTGAGATTAGAGTGATTAAGCATCACAACTAATCAGAAAATTACAAGAGTGGCAGATTAGCCACGACCTAAAATGTATCTGCTGATGTCATACCATCAGATCAGATATCTATACTTCTGGTTACTTGCATGATCTTGCTGGTACTCTTTGGAGCGTGAGGGCAAGAGAAGGTTTCGTTTCTGTCATTGGTTCGTTTTGGTCGTTTGTCTTCTCTCATACTGGACCGCAAAACATTCTCGTTCGTGAATCTTTTGTGTTTGCGAACCGTTCGTCTTCGTCTGCTTTGACTTTCATGTTCACGAACCATTCGTCTTTGTTTCCTTTGACTTTCGTGTTCGCAAAACTTTTCATGCTTCATGTCTCCAGATCTTCAAGTTCGCAAATGTCTTTGTCGGGCTGAGGGCTGAAAGCTTGCAAGGCTTTGTAATTAAAAACATTATATTTTTTCAAATCCATTTATCACGGTTACAAAAATACACTGACATGGCAAAGTTGTATAGCTTCGACTATCATGCTTGAGAGAGAGAGAGAGAGAGAGAGAGAGAGAGAGAGAGAGAGAGAGAGAGAGAGAGAGAGAGAGAGAGAGAGAGAAGAGAGAGAGAGAGAGAGAGAGAGAGAGAGAGAGAGAGAGAGAGAGAGAATGTAGATATGGTCTAATGGTACCCAATAAATATTATTCTTACATGATGTAGTTGATCTATTATGGTTTAGTATAGGGTCTAGATTTATACAAATGTCATAATTAAATATTGAGGATTGCATCAAGAACTTGATTTTAAACTCAATCATTTTTCTATTTGGATGAGTGATGAATTTTGCTAAAGCCTCAACTACATCATCAAGCTCCCATCCTAGAACTACGTAACATGAGATGAACAGGAGTCTAGGTTGTACTATCAATCTAAAGACTATTAAAACATGTCAATGGAGTCACCTTTTCTATATTATGATCAATTATATGATTAAAAAAAGGACTCAGGAGTCCTCCATATTGTATTCTCAACTCCAGTATAGCTCTCATGTGCACCCCCTTAGATATCAAGAGTAGTATAACCAATCTCAACTCCAGTACAACTCATGTGCACCCCCTTAGATATCAAGAGTAGTATAACCAATCTTAAATCTTGGTTTTGAGAGGTATTATTGGTTTCGGTTTGAAGAAACACTTTTCAGGGTGAGACAAAGCAACGTCTCTCTTTATGTTTTCTTAGGGTCTTCCAATTTTGATAAAAGAAATTTTTGAAATCCCACCTTGTACAATCATATTATCATAAATCTAAAGCATTCTTGACATTTTGAATTTATCAAACAATCTATGCAATGTATGCTTCAAAAATAATGCCTATGACAGTGTGAGTCCATTGTTTTATGTTCAATCTCTAAAAGCGTAGTTGAATTGTCCACCTTGCCAGAATTAAGTAGATCTAGACCTAAGGTCAGGGGATAGGAAACATCAAAGAATCTTAATTACAAACTATAGCAAGCTATAAAGTTATTTAGCGTGGGAAAGTTTGGGCACCACATCAAGACTGGCACTATCTCATTCTGAAAAAAGAAATGATTGGTGATTCAAAAATTGTGCAATTACTCACTTAGACTTAAAGCAGCTAGCACGTTTTAGTTCACTATGCAGTGTATGCTAAAAAAATAACGCATTTCCTGCAACGTCAGAAAATCATTGAAGCATACATAGTTCAGCCAGGAAAGTGGTGAGGCTAAGCTAGTCAGTATGAGGGATTTTGTGGATGAATTTATGAAATTGGCAGCCATTTGGGTACTATGCCAGTCTCTTGTGTGTGTTGCTGCAAGCAGACTACAGCTGAATGCCAACAATAATCATCCTACAATGAGGTTTGATTCTACAAAGAATCATGTCCTCAGTTGGATCAGATAATGAATGAAATGGTTGCCTATTACAACTCTCAGGACCCAACAATGGTTGCCCCATTCGGCCACCTCATTTTGAGAAGGGGAATAGGCACAAGAAATTCTCTTTTGATTCCTTCTTGCTCACAAAAGTCATGCTAGATCGATCACCATTGCCCGTCAACGACGGGCACTCTTACTAGTCTATATGGTATAAAACTATTTTAGAGAGAGAATGTGTGTTTGCCATAAAAATTGTCATGCTTTTGCTAGCAAAAATGTCACTCTTTGCCAGCAAAAAAAGTCACCCATTTGCAAAAGGAAAAGTTAAATAGGTTTGAAAAAAATGATAAAGAGGACACAACCACCAAAAACATATAAACACTTTTTGTGGGTAAGTGCCCATTGCCCGTCATCAATGGCGATGACGGGCACAAGCAACTACTATATATATATAAAAAGATATATTGATATTGCTTGTAGCTGTAGAAGAGACTAAAATGACAAGGTATAACATTATAAAACTTCATGGCTTATAATAGTACCTCAAGTCTACTCCCAACGTGAATGTATCTGTTGGGCCTTGCTCCTTAGCATTGCCCAAGCCAGCCTACGATAATAGGCTGTCAACCAACAATACGCCCTACCATCATATCTTATCATAAAAAAAATATTGTTACACAAAGTGCATCAACCTGTTTGTGTTATCTCTTTAAGAAAGTTTCAGCACCCAGCGTACTACCGTTCCGAAGTCACAATGATTCAGGCTCTCTGTTTTCTGTTCAAAGGGTTGTCAACGTCCCTGTGCCATTTCTGTGCAGTGCCCCTCCTCTCCATTGGCATAAAGCAGAAGGCATTTCAGTGCAGTAGTTTGTAAATATGACATATCTTTCGTAATAATAATATATAACTGTCGATTACAAGATACAATGATTGCACCCGAACGTTAAGACCAAAACAGCTTGATCTTTATTTCGGTTTTATCATCAATTTGTTGTGTAGGTTCGAGATCTGTAAATATTCGATTTTCACTTAGAGATCTGTCTGTCTGCGTTCATAATGCCCAAGAACAGGCTGCTTTCGCTTGTATTTGCGTTTACAGATCTCCCTGTCTGTATTTATGATATCCAAAAACATTGTTCATAAGATTAGGAATAGACTGAAAAAACCTTGCTCGTGTTATGAGGGAGTTATTAAAACGCCAGATCTATCTTCTGTAAGTGTCTCAAGAAGCAACGCATGGGAATCACAATCATTGATAATGTGTACACTGCCTACTCCTTGCGCCAAGGAGTATGCAGCAGTTGGCCATAGAAACTGCACACTTGGAAACTAGACCTTGTTCCATCAGTTTTGCAAGCTGTTGCATGCTGATCAGCTTCGGGCTCCGATCGGATGAGTCCAGTATCAAACCGAGTGTTTGATCAGACATGAGGATGAGGCTTTTTGCGCCTAAAGACGCAGCAATTTCCTGCTACAAGATCTGCGTCAACCTCATATATTTTGATCTATTATCACGATCTTCTGCGACTGCTGCAATTACAGGAACGTGCCCTTTGTCTATAATATTCGGCAGAACGTTGCTATTGATGTGACTGATTTCGGCTATCAAACCGTGGTTGTTTTCATTTGATCTTGCCGTTAATAGTTTCCTGTCGACTCCGCACAGGCCAGTCGCGCTACCCCCTGCTTGATGAATCTCAGCAACGAGGGACTTATTAACTTTCCCGGCAAGAACTATATGGCCGATTGCTTCCCCGTTGGCTGGTCCATGACTAGCAAACCCTCCCGCCTGAGATCCATGAACCAGAACTGGCCTCGCTCCCATAGCTGTAGCAACACGAGATCCTTGATAACTTGTCCCGTCAAAGACGCATCTGTCATGGCTGCCCCGCCTAATTTAACAACTATGACATTCTGTTGGACTCTTTGAATAAACGGCAGCATCTGTGCAAGCAACTTCACTCTTTCACTTGCACAAAATTGTCTGCGCTCTGTAGCACGAACATTGTTATCCTTAGACAAAGAAGACGCTGCAACACAGCAGATGGATCTCCTTCCCATAGACTGTCCAACCTTAACTGAAGACACAAACCGCCTTATTGACGTATACATGAAAGAATACTCGTACTTCCTTGTAAGCGCAAGCTGACATGGATATGAAGACGGAAAAACCTTTTCAATATGAATGAAATCAGAGGGAGTACACTGCCTTGTGGATAGATATAAAGGCGAGCTGCGTGTATTTTGCATTGGAAAATAATAGAAAGAAGAATAGCACTGCCTTGTTTCTGGATAAGGAGCTGCAAGCCTGAGGAACCTCATAATTCTTGATACATAAACTGGAAAGAGATGTGAATCATCCATGTTGCGGATTATATATTGGAAAGATCAGAACTAGATACAGTTAATGTTGTTTGATGATGCAGCAAAAGAATTATTAAAAATTAACAAGATACCAAAAATGAGTATATCGGCCATAGGAAAATAATATCGGAAGACAGCCTCATTCCTCTCGCAGTACTGTATCAAGTCTTCTGTTCCAAAAACGGCGACCAAGCAACTATACACATACAAATGGGTCTCTCTCTCTCTCTCTCTCTCTCTCTCTCTCTCTCTCACAAGGGGTAGAAGCTTCCATACACTACTCACAAGTGAGTTTTACATGCAAACCCTAGGCCTTTTTTTGCCAATAGGGGTATGGATAACCAATGATGAATTGCCACATGGCAACTAAACATTCTCTTGAAATTTGCATGTGTTATGTGGCAACCTATCCATATGCATGCCTTATTTGTCAATCTCATTGTATTGCCCAAGAGTTGGAAGGTTTAAGCTCTCAAAATGACACAATATTATATTGGTAAACTTTTTGGCCTTGCCTTGCAAAGGCAATACTATGTGGTGAGGTTGGTCAATGGAGTTAGTTAGAAAGTCAACATTAAAGATATATTGGTGGTGGGAGCCCAAACTTTAAAGGTCTGTCTTTTGTTAGTGTGATGTTGTCTGTACATATATTCGTCCAAAAAGCGTTCTATTTCATGATCTTGATTTAGTCCAAAAACTGGCGCATATGAAGTCCATATTACGCCATGGTCATGTTGGCTTCCACGATTTTGAAACTTTCGTCACAAAGAAGTAGTCATTGACTTTACCAAGAATGGAATTTTTTGTTTTTAGAAGTTGTGGAAGTGCCTTGATTTTGGAATTGTAGTATTGAGCACATGTTACTGGATCAATCCTTACAAGTCGTCTAAAGTAGGCTGGTTTTGTTTCAAAATTTTCATGCTTGACAATATTTTTGTTCAAGATTTCAAGGGTTTTCATTAATGTTGGCCAACAAACTTCAGCGCATGAAAGTGTGATAAAAAAATGTTGGAGGGCCGAGTTGATGCTTCATTGCAAATATGTTTCGTTAAGGTGTTGTTTGTAATCTGGAGATGTTCGAATGTTTGGAAAGTCTTGATAGCCTATTTTTGAATGCAATATTTGTTCTATGTTTGTGTCTTGAGATACGATTTCTACTGTCAATGGTGGATGGTGTTTTGTTGCACCTTTTCGCAAGCGTATCCATATCGATGATAGTACTTGATGTATCAATATTTTGATTGCTTTGTAGAAGTTGTTGGGTATGTGTTGTGAAAATTTGTGTTCGTAATGTAAGATCTCCCATTTGGCAATTTTTTGGGTATGGGAGCTTGTTGCTCATCAACATCTTTCTTTTGTGGCCATAAAACAATGTTGGAAAGTTTAGTTTTTCACTACAAGAATCTTGATACAATCCTATTGGATTCCGACCCTCGCATTGCTTTGTAACAGTTTTAATAATCCACGACTTGTTGGGTAGTTGTGAAATTGTGGATGACAGTGTCTGGTTCCAAATCTTCATCATTGACTTCATTACTATCATCTTCAGAAGTGTTTTTTTTTATAGTTTCACATTCTTTTGTCATGTTCTATGTACTCATGAAAATGCGTTATCCAATCATTATTGATTTTCACTTTGCATTCCTTGTATAATGGCATATCACATAATTGTCGTAAAGCTTGCATCAATATGATTGGTCTTATGATTCCACTCATATATGCATACTTGTATTGCATTTTGTGTCATAATGCAACAACTACAGAGGCACTTTCATCCATGAATCTTGGTGGCACATTTTGGACTTGATCTAGATTTGCAGCGACATTGATAATACTTCTGGTAATGCCCAGCTGTCCTTCGAATGAGAGATCTTGTATTTGTGAGAACACAATCCATGGTGATACCAAGTGTTCTTCTAAGTCATTGAGTTCATTTACTTTGCTCAATGGCTTGTTGGTGGAATACTATATTGGATGCATATTCAGGCAACGTTTCTTTTGATATTGTAGCTTTGCAAGATTTGCATATTTTTTGTATATGAATGTCAATTATTTATTTTTTGTCAAATAATTTTAATATTTTTTTAAGTAACTGATTGCTCTCTTTGTTAGAATACAAACTTGAAAATCAAAAAATAATTTATCACAACAAGCACATCTTGTTTTAGGAAATCGTTGATTCTTTCTTTGTACTTTGCAATTTTTTTGTAATTTCTTCCATGTTTTTGTATGAAATCTTCAACAGATATTTCTTGCACAGTGGATTCATTATTGTGTTTTTCGCTTTGTTTAATAGTTGATGATATTCATCTGTTTTTATGTACTTTCTCAAGTAATAAATGATGTTGTTGTTTAATATTTCTGAGTCTTCATGGACTTGTTTAAATTTGTTAACAATGCGACAGTTGTGTGATTTATCAGAGATGGTAGAGATTTTGGTTTCATTGTTTCTGTCCATTTGTATTGCTTTTGTTTTTCGTTGTTTGACGGAGATACATGGTTCTATGGTTGTCTCATTTTTTTCCAAAGATATACTTCTACTTTGTTGTCATTATTTGTTGTATAATGATGATTTTTATTGTTTGAATTGGATTGATGCATGTCACGAGTTCTCAAATTGTTGTTGTTGAATCAGTGTCACAATGATATACTACTAATTTATAACTCATGCATTTGCAAAACCAAAACAAACAATAGCTAAAATTGGATCGCTTTTGTATTGTTCTTTCACAAATTGTAGCATCACAACCATTTTATCTTAAATTGTAGTAAAAAGCATTGCACAACATTTGTTCAAATGTTGTTCGATGGATGATTCAATAGAAATGAATAGACGTTGGAAATGTCATGGTTGACTTCATAAATAATTAAAAATTCAGGATCTATATAGTCTCTTGGTCTATAGCCATTTGTGCAAATATTGCTCATCATTGTGGTTTAAAAAGATAAAATACTATGCATGTGAAGCGAAGAAGAAAATAACAAAAAATTGACAATTGA
>MU835057.1:0-20000 GCA_029204225.1 Diphasiastrum complanatum | reverse complement strand
GGGGGGAAATCTCTGATACTAGTACAAGTCATAAACACATTTTAAAACAAAGGAGATAGAGGCTGAACCTGGTGTCTCACCTGTGTCGCGTTCGTAGTGACCCACCAACATCTCATCAATTCCCCATCACTTCAACCATCACTATCACACTCACTCTCACCACTACACCCCCTATTGTCTCCACAATCACGCTCCCACTCCCCACCGCACCAATCATAACCACCTCTGTTCAATCTCCGATGCATTTTCCAAATGTCTTTGATGCATCCTTCAACATTGAAGAATTCTCACTTTCACTATTAAACACGCCACTTGCTATCACACACCATTTCCTACACCCACCACTATCGCTACTGCCACCACTTCCAGAATACTTTCCACTTTCCGACTGCCACTACTGCCGACACATCTCCAATCCCTATCACCATCACTCAAGCATCACAACCTCCATCTATGCAATCCGTCCATCAAGAACAATACACCACATGGTATCAAAACACACAACAAGTGTCCCCCATGATCCTACACATCCACCTCTCAACAATATCCTCCTATTGGAGAATGGCAGTATCTTCCGAAAAAATGTGCGAAGGTCCATCAACGCTCAAAATGATGCCATGCATTACATCTACACTTCAATCAATGAGTATCAAAATTGGTGCAACTTCTCTCAAGAGAAAAATGTGCAGCTGAGAAACAAGGTACAAGAATGGCAAATTTATTCCACGGAATTAAAACAAGAGGCCGCTCAATTCAAAAACAAAGAAAGAAAACTCATGGCTGATCTCAAAGAGCTGCACCAAACAAATAGGGATGTTCATACATGCTTACAACGCATAGATGATCTCATCAAGACCTTGGAAACATAGTTAGAGGGTGAACGACAAAGTCACAGAAACTTACGGGCTGCTATGATGGACAATATTTAATAGATTGATTTTAACCAGTTCCAAGCACCGCTAATTTTGGAGGGCACTGTAATAGCTGTCGCTTCATATCAAAAGTTAACCTAGGTACTGATGGCAAACCAGAAAATTGTAGCAGGCCACTCTAGCCAATCAAACCGCTCTCAACACATGAATCAAGGAGCTACAAGGACAGCTAAAAACATTATGCCAATGGTTATCAGCATTACATACAAAGTGTGAAGAAACACGCCAAAAACCATAGTCAACAGGATGTAAAAAATGATGGTTCTGGACCTTTGCTCTACACAGGATAGCAACGAGATAATCTATGGATCACTCCGCAATGGTGGAACCTCAAAGCACACAAGGGGTACTACCACGGACCATGAAGCACAACAATTGTAGCAAGCCACTCTAGCCAATCAAACCACTCTCAACACATGAATCAAGGAGCTAGAAGGACAGCTAAAAACATTACGCCAACAGCTATCAGCATTACACACAAAGTGTGAAGAAACATGCCAAAAACCATAGACAATAGGATGTAAAAAATGATGGTCCTGGACCTTTGTGCTACACAAGACAACAATGGGATAATCCAGGGATCACTTCGCAATGGTGGAACCTCCAAGCATGCAAGGGGGTACTACCACGAACCATGAATGAGGCATCTCAGCTGAAGAGCCTAAACCCATTGCCACTCAACATGACACCACCTATCAAGCCTCAACACCCCCACCCGATGACACACCACTCTCACCACCACATGATTAACTACCTCACCACCTCGACACTCACCCTTATTCACCATCCACTGCTTATCTACTCTAAAAATACCCAACACTCCTCCGTGAACTTTTCACAACCATACCTAACCCTCCACCACCCACACTTACCACAAGTGCACAAGTACGACATAGAATCACGCCGAAGAATCCTAGCCATGTCAGAGGAGTTTAACAAAGCATATCCAAGTTGGGAGGACAAAGGCGGGTACACTCTTCCCGATTTCACGATCTATAAATCTCACAAGCATAAAGTGTTAGCATTGGAGCCGGAACCTTAGTGGCAATGTATTATGACGTTGGAAAATGCACATGCTTTCGAGAGATATATCGCGGCACCAACTTACACGCGCGTCAATTCAATGTATTATCCCATAAGGCGCAGGGAAGAATTTGCAGCAGAAAGGGCTCCTAATAAAATCTATTGGCCAATTCTACCTAAAGAAGTCGAGACCGATGATCCAACAGCCAATTGCAGCTACTTCTACCGGAGATATCATACAAATCCGGATCGCCAGGTTAGGTACTTTGCAGATAACTGTGGCCTAATATCATTCCTTTCTACTTTGAATTGTTTCTGGGATAGAGATCTTCCACCAATAGACTTGGATCTAAATAATCCCCTAAGCACACCCACGGATCATATCAATGTGGCAAGGCTTTACTATTGGGCAAAAATCACCAACGAACTTCATGTTGACATGGTTTGAATGGTGGTATGAGTATGAGTTTCTACAAAACATGCTTGATTACTATCGGAACCATTTTTGGACAAAATTCGATTTGAGAGAATGGAACAAATTGGCAGAGAAGTTCATAAAATCCAGGTCACCATCAATGCAGAGCTACGGGAAGACCAGGCAAGACAATAGGCAACAACAATTGGCGTGGGACCGCCAATCTTTTGACGAAGGGAATAATGTAGGTTGATATTCCAAGGAATATTCGAGCCATCCTAAAAAGGATACAAACCTAAGCCTAGAACTGGATTAGTCAAGTTTAGGCCTTCATGCCATGTTGTAACGGCTTAAGGTTATTTAGTTCTAAGCCTAGGTCTAGAACATTGAAACTTAAGTTAGTCTAAGTTAGTTTAGGTGTTTATGGTCCATTGATGGTTTGTCCCATGGCACCTATGTAATTAAAAGTTAAGTTAAGCCTATGTGGCCTACTTGTCCCATAGTGCCTTTTTGTAAGTGATCACCACTCAAAGTATATATAGGAGTGGAAGAGTCCATTTTGAAGAAGAACCTCATTTGCAATACATGTCTATCTTTTCTCGTCCGAGTGTTCTCCCTTGTGTGGTTTCGTGTATTGTGTTACTTCACATTGTATTGTATACTATTCGATCTTGCTACACGTTAAATTGATCTAGACCCTCCATTATCTAGTAGGTTAAGCCTTAGAGGAGGAGGTTTAGTTTAGGGTTTTATTACTATGGTTTTGAGTTAATCCAGGCCCTCCATTCTCTAGTAGGTTAAGCCTTGGAGAAGGAGGCTTGTTTTAGGGTTTTTATCATTGTAGCTTTAGTTGCTAAGTTGAGAAATGAGAGAAGAGTTGATCTTACCCTCAGAATACTCACCCTATACTTGCATTGCCTTCTTAGCATCCATATTCATGCTAGTAGGAAGAAGCCTTAGTATCAACTAGATGGGAGACAACCATAGTCCTACTAGAAGGAGCCTTAGCCGGAAATAGATGCTAAAGAGCTAACAAGGACATTTTCAAGATTCATCCTTTTGGATGATCCCAAGTACAATGGAATAGTACCTATGCCACTTATCCTACACTCTTAATCACTAGTTGTAAAAATGAACTTTTTAACATCGTAAGAGAGTAGAGTGAAAAAGTAGTCCTTTTGGAAAGTCATGTGGGAGCTAGCGCCACTATCAATCCACCAAGCTTCACATGTGTTGGATTTGGATGATGGTATTGAGTTGGATGCCATTAAAGATGATTTGTCTTCATCCTCCTCCTCTGATGTGCAATGTCGCTTTGTTTGTCTTCTTGTGTTTTATTCTTCTTGAAACATTCTGATGCAAAGTGCCCCTTCTTTCCACAAAAAAAGCACTTGTACTTGGTTTTGTCTATCTTCTTCTTGCCCTTTGAGATTGATGATGCATCCTCCTCCTTGGCCTCCTTTTAATGATTCTTATTGGATCCATCAGTCTTCTTCTTGTCTTTGAATGAGAAATTTGCTTTCTCATCTTCATCCTACAGTGACAGGGAGTGCATCCTACTCTTTGTGTGGACAAGCACACTAGGAAGTTTTTCAATTGTAGGCAAGGTGTCTTGGATGGCAAAGCTTTGGACCAAATTTCTGAATTCATCACCTAGAACATGAGGACCACTTGGACAATCTCATTATCTTGAATCTTCTCTCCAATAGAGGCTAACTCTTTGTTGAGAGACTTGATTTTTAGCACATAATCTTGTGCATTTTTCTCACTTCTTCTCATGCTTTGCAAAATTTGATTTCTTATCATGAGAGCTCTAGAAGTGTTATTGGATTCATAAATAGATTTCAATGAATTCCATGCCTCTTTGGCCGACATGCAAGAAGAGACTTCTTTCAAAAGATCATTACTAACATTCATTTTAATGCAATGAAGTGCTAGCCTATATTTCTTCTTGTATCTAATCATACCATGATGGCTCCACATGTCATTCTTGGAGTGCTTGGGTCCTCCCAAGGTTATTAATTACATGACTAGCCTTGAGTAGAATATTGAGGCATGACTAGCCTTGACTAGAATATTGAGGCATAACTAATAAACTCAAGCACTTGCATGCAAGTATCCACATCAAGAATTATTCCATATCATTGTGTTGACCCAACGGGGTTGGCTTAGTTGGTTGGCTTGGCATCCAAAGTTTCTTTGGTCCCAGGTTCGAGCCTCCCCTTGGAAACCAAGAAGCATATCATTGTGTTGAAGTTAATCATACTCCTACTCACTTCATTCTTTTGAAATTCTTCAACACTTTGTAAATGTCGTAGGGCTAAAAGCATGGTCTGGTGGTACAAAAGAAGAACCCATTTTTCATTGTACCTTTTGGTAGGACATTTTACTTTTGGGGATTTGGGAGGGAGCTCGATACATGCTATCCACGAGTAAATGCAATGAAGGGCCTAGTAATGATGAGCCTACACTCTTGGAGTATTGGGGGGTAAGTGGTGGGGCCGACTCTCTCTCCTCCAATAATAAACATAAATGCAGAGGTGGTGTCCTTGACAGTCCATGTTGTACCACCAAACCATGCTTTTAGCCCATATTCATCTGAAAGTTACTTGAAATATGTAGTAGTTTATGTAAATATTGCAAATATATATGTAGTTCTATTTAGCCTACATAAGTACATGAAAATTTTCATAGTAAAAATACAAAGGATTCGAAATAATAAAAATGTGCAAAAAGTTACCTCAGAGAAACTCTCAATTTTTGGATTTTCACAAAAGATGGATTCTGAGGTAAACAAAAATCTGAAAAAGTGAAAAAGAAAAAATCCAATTTGGGTACTTCAGTACATTGCATTTAGTTCAAAATTTTATATTATCATTCAAATTGAATATTTTGTGATCCCCAAGCCATTCCAATCATTGTTTTTTAGCTTATTAAAAATTCATGTCTAATTTTAGTTATTGCACAACAAAATAATCACTCACTACCCAAGTACATCTCCATGCCCTCTCTAACTAGTGTAAGCTACCTTTGTTGTACAACTACATATATGGGCATTTTTGCCACACGATGTTGCCACGTGAACTTGGAACTTAGCCAAAATTTTGGCTTTTGATTTTTACATCGATGTACCACACGTGACACATCCATACCAATAAATTTTTGGCTACTCTGCTGGTCAAATTGTTGGAGATTGTTGTGAAAGTACTATACTTTAGGACCATAAATGGATCTACAAAAGATCCACAAGAGTGATTGGATGCTTCCTTAACAATCTATCAAAAATTTGGACACAAAAGAGTTGATCTAGATTGGCAATTTCACAAACAACAAGCATTAACAATCAAAAGCATTGATCAAGATTGAAATCCGAGCCCACACGTGCATACTATAGGATGTAGTACAGCCTTCAATCTGAGAAACAAGTAGAAATTTATTTGGTTGCATTTGGATCACAAAAACTCAATGTACATAGTGAACTAGCTTGAGATTGCCAATGAGCTCCAAAAATATTCTATCTTCTCACTATGGGAGCTTGGAATACATAGCAAATTCGACTTCTTTTGTGAAGTTAGGTGGATTTCCAGCATGTTATAAGGAATTTAACTCAGTCTTTTTGCCCTAAAATGAAACCCTAGTCTATTTCCTAGAGTCATGCTTGGTAAATAGCTAGTTGGTCAATTTTTCACCTTAAATCTAGGATTTAGGTCCTATAAACTAGGAATCACTACCAAAATGACATGACCAACCCTATGTACTTGACCTAAACTACATTAGGAGTGGATTTTCATGTGGCATCTTGGCCTCACATGTGTGGAATCCACTTATGTACAAAATCTACAATATATACTATATGATTTTTGATAAATTATGCCAATTTTTGGCAATTCTTCACACTCCTCCTCAAACTTAGCTTGATCTATTTACCACTCTCTTGATAGATGAATGAAAGCTTTTAGAAGTGTCTAAAAAATCCAGCTACAAACAAGAAACTTTTGAGACTCCAATAGAGAATGATGTCCATGAAGGACCTTTCACCACCTCTAACAGGATCCCTTACAAGATGTTCCACAAATGTGTCTATTTACATGTAGCACACTTCAACAACTATACATCATTCCAAGCCATGGATTACAAGGAAGTTTGTGCACTTGAAGATACATCAATAAAACTATTAAGTGCATACATAATTTTTCTAAAGACAACCTTGCTTGATCCATATGATTGAGCCTTGATGGCTCCATCTTGATACTCAAGATTCTTCTTGGAGTCCTCGGATCTTGAGCTTGCTCCTCCACTTTGACTTGACTCCAAACCATAAATGAATTGAATAAGGTGTTGATCCAAAGGTGCTTCTTCAAGTTTACAAATCTTCCACTCTTGAAAGATCACATTTCCACCATTGACAAATTCTTTGGTGGAAAACAAGTAGTTTTACAATCTCTACTTGAAGAGCAAATTACTACCATTATTCCTATCATTGAAATAGGATAATCTTTGGTCCTTACATGGAATGATCATGCTCAAAGCATGTGGACCCAAATATTACCAATACAAATGATGTTTCATCTTTTATGACACTATTCAAACTACTACAAAAATAGTTATCTAATGAAATTGCTTTGTCAACAACAAATGAAGATTTGAAAGCATCTAATTTCATTTCTTGTCATAAAGAGTACTAAACATCATAGATGTTAAAGATAAGCAACAAGTCACTCCATGTCTACTAATACTATCCAACAAGTATTCAAAGATAGTAGACTCTCCAATGCTCACCATCCTTGCAAGATGCACACTTGAATGGAAAATTTGCATGCAATTTGATGACCTCGGCCTTTGTCATCGAGGACCCTCCTTGGAGATTTCATGCTTTGAGGTTGATCCTCAAGATCTTCCTCCTTTTGATGCTCCTCCTCAATGCAAGCAAGATCACACTTTTCCAAGATCTCCACTTGAGTGATCTCCTCATTTGCCAAGCTCACACTCTCAAAAGCAACACTAGCTTCCAACTTAAACAATCTTCCATGTTAATCCCTTTGCAATGCAAACATAATTCTTAAAAAATGGAACAAACACCATGCTCAAAGTGGACATCCAAACCACTTTCCAAGAGATGACCAGCACTTATCATATTCTTGGTGACTGATGGTACATAAAGGACATTTTCTAGATCCATACTTATTGAGGATTCTAGATACAAAGAGATGGTACCAACACCATCTATCCTACACTCTTCATCACTTGCAGTAAAGAAAAATATTTTGGCATCATTGAATGAGTGTAAGGTTGAGAAAAAAGTCCTTTTCACAAGGACATGTGGGAGCTAGCCCCACTATCAATCCACCATGTATCTCTTGAATTGCCATTGCTTGTTGGTGAGGTTGTAGATGCAATCAAGAATACATCTACTTCATCCTCCTCCTCCTCATGTGCAAGGTTTCCTTGTTTCTCCTCCTTCTCTTGTGCCCTTAGCCTCTTGTAGCATTCGAATGCATGGTGCCCCTTCTTTCCACAAAAGAAGTATTTTTGCTCTGACTTGTCCTTTGAGCTTGATGCATCATCCTCTTCTTTGGCCTTCTTTGGATGCTTCTTCTTTCCATTGGTCTTCTTTTTGCCCTTGAGTGAAAAATTGGCTTTCTCATCTCCATCCTACAAAGACAATGAGCTCATTTTTGCCTTGGTGGGGAGCATCCTACACTCTTCAGCCACTAATACACTGTGAAGTTTTTCTGTAGTTGGCAAAGTGTCTTGAATGGCAAAACTTTGGACCAAATTTGCAAAGTCTTCTCCTAGACCATTGAGAACAATTTGTACAAGCTCTCCATCATGAATCTTCTCTCCAATAGAAGCCAACTCCCTATTTAGAGACTTAATTCTAAGCACATAATCATGTGCACTCTCCTCACTTCTTCTCATGCTTTGCAAAATCTGATTTCTAAGCATGAGGACTCTAGAAGTGTTGCTAGATTCATAGATTGACTTTAAAGACTCCCAAGCCTCTTTAGCACTAGGACATGCTGATACTTCTCTCAACAAATCATTGCTCACACAAATCTTTAGTTTAGCAATCTCAATACTATCAAATACAACATCAATGTTTTATAGCATACTTGGTCTATGATTTCAATTACTGCTCCCTAGTTTTTGAATTTAATTTTTTCTTCATATGTTTTATGTATTTGAACAAAACAACAATTTTTAGCACTAGAAAAAAAAATTAGGATATATTCATGCAAACCTAAATGAACAATGAAACAATCATCCGTTTATAAACAATTGTCATTACATATCAACATTTCATTTGCAATGAAGGTGAAATATCAAAGAATATCATGTTGCAAAATTGTTAGCTCTATTTTGATATAGAGTGAACTCCAATCTTGCTCCACTTCAATAGTAGTTATATCCAAAGATCACATGAACCTACATAAAAACAGAATTCTACTTCAAGACAACTCTCAATATAAGCTTAAAGAATATACAAAAAAATAAAATGACAATAATATTGATGTAAGAAATGAAAAAGAACCATCTAAGATTGAGTGTTGTGAAATGCCCAAGGGTGCATGATGGCTTCAATATCCCATGGCTTGATCTTGTAAGAGCAATGTATAGATCAATATATTTCCATGTGGCATGATCAAAATGTCAACCATTCCACTTGACTATGAAAGTACGGACTGACACAGGCAGAGTACAGTACCTGAACTTCCAAATCAATCTCACAAATCCAAATTACTCAACATAAATAGCAAATATAAAACATCTAGATCACCAACAACATTGGTAGATTGAAAACCAATTTTTTACTCATAAATTGACGGAGAAAGCATCACATATATATGCATTAGTAGCTCGAGTCTGAGCATTTTAGGGCTTCTTTGTACTTTTCATAGCCTAACCCTAACATCCAACCTAATTGATCATTGTATCCACCCTAATTAGGGTCCTTGATCTCGAGATCCAAAAACAATGAAGACATACTATTTTTGGCTCCTATTTTCTCTCTACCCTATCTAAACACTCTTTGGCCTTATTTCAAAGGTGCCTTTACAATGTAGGACATATAATAAGACTTTGGAAATGCATCCTATGCTATTTGGCACGTGTGGCATCTATTTACATGGCCATCTTGCCAATTACAATGCATGTGACCAAAAATGGTTCAAACTAGCTTGTGAATTTTATCAGGACTTAGTCTTAATTTTAGACATAGGATAGAGGATCTAGGTGTGGTAGGGACATATTTTGGTGGAGATGAGGGGCAGAACTAGCCTTGATCAATATTTGTGGCTCGAGAGAACTCACATCATATATAAGAAAAACATGTAAATAAAAATAATATATCATGTGAAAAGCTTTGGTTCTTTCATACCAAAAAATAAATAGAAATACATTTGAACTTGTAATTGTTTGTGTAAAAGTATCATTCTATTAAAGGATACAAAAACTATTGCATTGCTATGTGATCCACTAAGTATTGATCATAGCTTCTTGAAGAATATGCTTGCAAAGTAGCCAAGAATGAAAAAAAATCATGTGTCACATCTTGTAAGTCAAGTGTGCCACTATGTAGTAGCTCTGCGTTCAAAATGGAGTGTTTGCATACAAACACATACACAAAAAATACTAGAGTAAATCTTTATACAGCGCAAAAGATAGATTATACACAAAATAAAGACATTCACATGCACACAACACATGAGGATAAATTGTTGTGCTCATTCACATGAGCACAACAATTATTCCTATGAAACCTTTTTGGGAGAAAACTCAACCATCAACAACTTGCAGTATGTTAGATTAATAAACTAATGATTGCTTACAAGGTAGGGTACCAAAAACAGGTAATTCAAAAAAACTAGATCCACACTATGCTCTTCTCCACTACTTGAATGCAATTAAATTCAGCTATAATGCCTACATGGCTACTATGAAAAAATATTAGGTAAGCCAAGATAAAATTGGAAGGAAAAGTTTGTTTGGGGGCTCCAACCCTAGACCCCTATGCACTAAGTATAAACTTTTGGGAATGTACGACGATGCCCCTACCTTGGGCCAATTGTAATAGGTGCATGTACATGCCATGAGGTGCACATGTATTTGATATTGGTCACATAATATAGCTCATGTGCATGCTAGATGAGTTGTTCAGACACTTAAGAAAATAAAGTTTCATAAGAAGATTATTGTAAAGAATTTTCACTAATAGCATAATGTCCATAGTGCCTTTTGAAGAAAAATCAGTAAACATGAAAAAAAATCGTAAAAACTAAAACTAATCACCACTAAAAAAGATGAATCAAAACATACATTGGAGATGGAAGACAATGAAAATTAGAATGCTTAGAAAAGAAAACTTCTAGTTGTTAGAGGAAACAAGTCCAAAAAAGTTTTTTAATATGTGCACTATCTTAGAGTTTTATGACCTCCTTGCATGGCATGCCGACCCTTTTTCTTCCCAATGCTTAGTCCAGCTTGGTTGCTAGATTCTTCTTTTTCTTTGCAGCGGATCAATTGTTGATAAGGAGAAATTATACATCGAAAAAAGCAACAACAAAAATGTGTGAGTTGATAATAATAGGTAAAAGAAGTACTTGCAAGACTACGTTTAGTTAAAAATTCTTATTAATTGTTCAAAGCATTCTAATAACAAGTGCTTATGAGACTATTTCACAAATAAGAGTTTATACTTTAAATAAGAGTTTTAGTGATGGTCAATTCCATACTAATCAAAATAGGTGCTATTCTCAACATTGCCATGATGTACTATGATGAATAGTTAAATGTAAGCACATAAAGCTAAAAATATTTGAAGCTTACGTCTAAAAGTGAACCAAAAAATAGTTGTGACGTGTGTCACTATGATGGAATCATGTATGTATGAATGGTCAACGCTTCATTATCGTGACATAACCTTATGAAAGTAAATAAAAAACAAACATGAGTGAATTAATTGCATGGATTGACTTTTTAGGACAACAATTTGATCTAAGTTTTACCAACAATTTGTTAATAGCTATCGCTACTTATATTGGTGGGGTATAATACTGGGAGATAAGTTAAAGATAGGATGATAGAATTTGTAGTCTCCACAACATCCATATCTTAAAACCATGAATAGGAAATTGTGATTTATGAAAGCATGACTTAGAACAATGTAATTTTAAAGTCGTCTTTATGATGGGATGTTCAACACACGCACACACGCACCCACACACACACACACACACACACACACACACATCATGTAAAATATAACATCCAAGCTTATTAAGTACATGAGTAAGCTTTAACATGGCCATGTTGACAAGTTGAAGATCGTATGTATGAGAATTTAGTGGTGTCATAAATTATTATCACATTGAAGAGCTGGCATGTTTGAATTACTAAGTAAAGAGCCTTTGACAAGAGCTTATGTATTTATAAAATAGTTTGATGCATTTCCTTAAGCTCATAATAGATATTGTATAAATGAGCTTCTTTTTATGTTATTGAAAACATGTTATGACCAAGCCAAAAATGTCTATTTATTTATATTTGGGTTGTTGTCTTTGCTATTTTATAACAACAATGTTTTTTAGACTTTTCTTTCATGAATGTACTAATGGTGAGATTTATCTACACTTTAGTAGTAATATTACATGTATCCTTGGGGTTTATCACAAGAATCTACCACATGCTTTATGTACATCTAAAAATTTAAAGTAAAAAAGCTCTAAGTGTCCTCCTAAACATGATTTAGATTGCAATAAATATCTAAACATCATCTAACTATTTGTACCATTGTTGGAGTTCAACAAAATGCCCAAGCTAACCATATTTTCTCTCTTGCATTTCCATTTTTGATGATAGATTTGACTTGTCTTTATAAATGGAAGTGAAGACTTTAAAAATTCACATAGTAAGAGTTAGCCAGAATATTCAATATTGTTCAAATAAGAAAAGACCACCCATGATCAAAATTGATCTCCTTTGAGCTAATCTATACCTATTGAAGATAGGGATAGCATAAGATATTGTATGCACAAGGACTTTGCAATGCTTATTTAAAACATCATGTTCATGCACAATCATTATCACAGTATTATAGATAATCAAAGAACAAGCAATATATCATATTACGTCTTTGCTTGATGAATTAAATATATTGATTTTGACTTTCAATATGATGTATTCTCACTTACTTTCAGACATAGTTGAGTATTAATCAAGTAAGATTGTTTAGTATCAAGGTTATCAATCTTATTACAAGATCACACTACAACAAAGAAATATATTGTTGTGAATTATTTTCATAACATTTCAAAAGCTCATTAATTAATGCCATGAATAGTTAATTTTGAAGGTAACAAAAAACTGTGTTCTTCTTACAAAAGCGAAAGTGTGAAGATTTGACAAAATCTAGCTTGATCATTTTGCAATTTCATGTACATGTTGATTTCACACACGTGTGGAGCATGTTCCCACATGTGGAGGGTAGGCAAAATCACTTTAGTTCATTTATGATGAGTTTGAATAGTCAACAGGCCTTAATCTTGAGGTTGGGGGTCCTCTATCAAAACCACTCATTGCACACTTGTAATTAAGTGATTAGGCCAAATTTAAACTTGGATTAGATCATGATAGTGTAGGTTGCTTACACTTGGCTTGATGGTAGAGGGCTAGTGCCATTGCACCTCATAATCTTATTTGTCAATATGGACCAATCATAGTGAAGGAAGGACCAAAATGGTCCAATCCATGTAAGAGTTGGCATGTAAGTGGTCCAATCAAAGTAGAGGTTATTCTAGAGAGGTCCAATAAAAAACATTGCATATAAGAACTTTCATTTTTGTAAGTTCCTTCGACAAATTTTTTTCTCATTACAAAACTCAAGATATACTATTGCGAAGCTCATGCATGACAAGATATATTCTTGCTAAGCTCATGTATTTTTTTGTGTAAAAATCTGGAAAGAGGATTCTTCTTTCATGTCACGCGAAAGTTTGAATCTACGAATAGATCTATCTACAAGCAAGAATCGATCTGAACATGAATAAAATGAGCATATCAATCACAGTATGCACGACCTAGATTACTGGAACATTGGTTATTCAGTCATGAATAGATACAACCTGAATGTAGTCAAAGTCGCGTTCTTCCTAAAACAATACTCTATGATAACAAAGAGAAAGAACAAAACAATTGCGCTCTGGACATTTGATCTCTTATTTCTTGTCCAACCAAGCAACTGAGAAGTTTTTGGATATATATACACATGGCTAGCTAATTAGAAGAATGTTTAATCTATATTTTACAATTAGGACCAAGACACTATGTGTTGTTGGCAGTCGCCTTCGGACAGTATCAAATTCTATTAGATATTCTATCTCCGGTCATAATTCAATGTACTTGTTGATCGGATTGTGGCCTATTGTTTGAGGATTGTCGAATGATCAAATTTGGTTAGATGGTCCGAGATGGTCGAAGGATGGCCAAAAAATTGAGGATGGCTGAATAGTCGAAGACATCCGAACAATTGGGAAAACATTGTCACTGATTCCTTTGTATTTCTGAAGACTATCATAAAACAAGTGTATTTTTGTAGAGCATCGAGTGTACAAGTATTTACAACAGCTAGTGAACGGATCTAGATTAGCAGAGAGATAGAGATGGAGAGGATATAAATCTAACACCAAAGCTATTGGTTTTCCAAAGACTCTATCGAAGGAGCTCAAGCCTAGTGAAGTATCTGCCATTGCAAAGTCACATAGGATGCCATATCCAAGATCTCATATCAAGACTCATCATCCATTGGAGCTTATGCACTCAGATGTACACTTTTCATCTTCTACAAGCAAGGGAAGAGCCACTTGCTTTGTCACCTTTATTGATGAATATACAAGATTTACGTGGTTGTATCATCTCTCTTCCGTGTGAAGAATTGAAAAAGATTATCTATGTTAGATATAGGGGTCTTATGTTTTTTATATCAAGCATCTAGGTGTAGGATGTTGATAGACCAAATTTGGCATAGATGGCAAATTACCCATTTCCACTTGTAATGTCACTAGTTAGCCAAAATAGAGTAAGAGGCTAAACTCGTGCCAATTAGAGTGTAGACAAGTGTAATACTTTTGTTTGATGAAATTTAAGAGGTCCAATAGGATTTAGAGGTGGATACCTTGAGGGGTCCAATAGAATTTGAGGTTTGCTTGAAACTGGTCCAATAGAATTTAGAGGTGAATGGATCAATGGTCCAATAGGATTAAGAGGTGGCAAAAGTGTGGTCCAATCATAGTTAAGCATAGTAGTAGCTCGTGGATCTACTAGTATCATTGTACTTCTCATTTGGATCTAATTGATTTTGAGATTGAGTGGATTTTGTGAGTAATTGGTTTTCTAGCTTTCCTCTCTCTACCCAAGAGCTCAAGATGATTTTCTCCCTCTACCCAAGGAGAGAATCTTGTTTTACTTAGATTATTTTTGGAACACTTCCCACACATGTGAGTGAGAGTTGGAAGTGATTGAATGCATGTAGTAGTGTGTTTTTGCCATAGAATCAAAGATAGATCCTGAATCTCAATCTAGTCTTGATCTTGGTGCATCTACACACCTTAGGAGATCACAAGTACATGTTGTGGACAGTCCAAACGTGTGAAATAAACATGGTATCAGAGCCTACCTAGGATTACCATGCATTTTGATCCATTTAAGTGAAAACTTTTCATCAATCTTGAGCTAGAAATTGTCAAGATCCATTTTCCTAGCTATCTTGTCTAATTTTGGATCAAAAGAGATCAATAGGGCATTGATTGGGTCTGACTTGGTACTGTACGGAATCAGGTGCTCAGACATGTGTGAGGAGCATCAATTTTAGATTGAGAGTTCTCTCTTATGGCTTGACCCATTTATCTTGCTTGATAGCTTGTTTTGAAGCTATTTTTGTCTAGTTTTTGATGCAATTAGCTTCATTCCATTTGGTTGAGCCAATCAAAAGTTATAAGATTTTGAAGAGGGTTAGGTAGGGCACCTAGACCTGGGTGGACACATTTGGTTTGGTCAAGAGATTGCTTGTTAGATCTATGTTCACAGTCGTATGGTTACCAATCTCATCTATAAGTGATCTAGACATTGTCTTGAGATCATAGCCAATTTGTTTCATGCAATATCATTGAGTTTGAGTCAAATTTGGTTAATTAGTGTATTTTACACGTTCTAAGAGTAAATGATCCTAACTTTGTCTATAGTCCATCATTTGATGTGAAATAGATCTTGTTTTAGAGAGATTTGAGTAGCTAGTGAGAATCAATTCACAAATAGTTGCAAGATCTTTCATAGGAGGAGATAGTACTTCATTATTGGATCCTATTGAGAGTGTGTAGCAGCATTTATTGTTCATCATTTGAGTTTTCTTCACTTCAATGATGGCCTTGATGTAAAATTCAATGTTGATACTTGTACTATCAAGAAGAATGATGAGATACTTGCATTAGGATCTAGATTTGGAGGCATCTATAAACTAGATCCAAATGAATATGTGAATTCTTGTAATGTTGCTCTTGTGAACAAGCTCTCTATGGAGGAATTATGGCACAGGAGGTTGGGACATCCCAACTACAAATCCATGCTCTCTATGATCAAAGAAGCCAAAGCTATTGGCTAGCCAAAGTCATTCTCCAAGAAGATCAAGCCTTGTGAGGGTTTGTTGTATTGCTAAATCTCACAAAGCCATTTACAAGATCTTCTATCAAATCAAGCATCCTTTGGAGTTAATCCACTCGGATGTGCATTTCTCATCAACTATAAGCAAGAAAGGAGCCACTTGTTTTGTTACTTTCATTGATGATATCACAAGATTCACTTGGATATATCTTCTTGCTTCTAAATCTATGGTGTTTTATCATTTCCTTATTTTCAAAGCTTATGTAGAGAAGCAATTTTCATTCAAGACTAAAGCTCTTAGATGTGATGGAGGTGGTGAATATATCTCCAATAAATTTCATGATTTTTGTGAGCTTGAAGGCATTAAAAGAGAGTTCTCTTGTGCCTATTCTCCATCTCAAAATGAGTGGCCGAGAGAAAGAATAGATCTCTATGTGAATGTGCAAAATCTATGAGAATTGAGGCATCTTTGCCCAAAGTTTTTTGGGGAGAAGCCATTAATTGTGAAAATTATCTTTGCAATAGGCTCCCACATATGAAATCTTATATTTGAAGAAGCCTAAGGTTGATCACCTTAGAGTTTTTGGATGCATATGCTTTGCCCATATTCCCTTGGAAACAAGGAAGAAGGAAGATCCTAGTGCATGCAAAGGGATCATGGTTGGATACTCATTCACCGGATAGAGTCTTTGTACTCTCTACTTCTCAAGTTATTGAAAGTAGAAATGTTGTCTTTTATGAAGATCAACATTCATCTTTTGAAGAGGCCGAGATCAAAAAGTCTGTGGATGCATCACCTATTATTGATTTTGAAGACAATTATGATGTGATGGGGTCGAGAATTGAAGAAGAATCTCCTCGGATTTTCTCACCAAGATGAGAGATAGATCCGAGCCTAAGAGGCTCTCATATGTTGACAAAGGCAAACAAGTGGATCTTGATTCCACTAATTTTTTTTTATGTCTCTCATGTTGATTTCACACGTGTGGACAAACCTCAAATTCTATTGGACCACTCATGGTTCCACCTCTAAATCCTATTGGACCTCTTAAACTTCATCAAACAAAAGCATCACACTTGTCTACACTCTAATTGGCACAAGTTTGGCCTCCTACTCTATTTTGGATCAATAGTGGCATTACAAGTGGAAATGGATAATTTGCCATCTATGCCAAATTTGACCCTATCAACATCCTACACCTAAATGCTTGACTATGAGATTCTATGAGACCCCTATATCAAACATTTTTTATTTACTTTACGATTCTCCACATGTGGGAACATCCTCCACACATGTGAGATTTACTTACAAACTTCTATCATAAAAAATACCAAACTAGATTTTGCCAATTTCTCACACTCCTCAAAAAATAGCCTGGAAAGGTACTAGATCACTTGAGAAGTTTGTAGATCTTTTTGAGTGGATCCTTTGGTATGCATAAGAAGTGAAGATCAGCCAAGGGATCCATAATAGCAGCACCCTCACCATATCCATGATGATTATCAAGATTATGCTTTCTAGCTTGACTAGGCCACATACAATGAACTATATCCATGATGAATCTAATCTTGATATCAAAGAATATCTTGATCTTTTTTAGGCTAGTCACTCTCTCAAGGATTTAAGTGTCCACTTTGGATGCTTCACTTAATCTCAAGAGGAGTTTACAATTTTCCTCAAAACATGTGAAAACATGAATTTCAAAAAGTGAATACCAAGCTCAATCTTCTTCTTACTAGAACCAAGAGCATACTTTTGACAATACAATATCTTGCTTTCAAAAATATTGGAAACACATCTAAGTCAATAATGACAAGAAACATGTCCATACCATAAGCATCATACAAAACTAGTATAGCTTTTCTTGAACTTTGAGATCCAAAAAATTCAATGAAGCAAGATAGAATTTCAAGCAAAGGAAGAGAATCATATATGAATGTGTTTGTAGTAGATACAACATGAAAGATGACCCTCTTTGCCATGTAAGGTGAGCCATAAAGACTCGGCCATGCATCTTGAAGATCTTCTTGAAATCATATGAAGAAGAAACTCTTCCTCACACATTGGCCCCCAATGTGACATCTCTATTCACAATAACTTTTGAAATAGAGAGTGTAAAGACACTAAAGGCCTCCTTGATGGATGAGTATCCAATCATGATCCATGAGCTTGGATCATCCTTCCTTCTTGTTTCCAAGGGAATATGTGCAAAGCAAGCACTACCAAATTTACTAAGGTGATCAACCTTAGGCTTCATCTTGAATAAAACTTCATATGGTGCTATTCCTTCAAGAGCTCCAAATACTCCTCAAAGCTTTGATCTTCAATGATAATTTCTTCTCAACATATGCTTTGAATAATAAGGAATAATCAGAACACCATAATATTTGATGAGAGAAGATATGTGCATCTTGTGTGATCATCCTCCTTTGAAATATTGGACATATAAGAAACATCAAAAAGAGTTTGCACTCTCACTTGGATCCAATTTGTAGATGCCTTCAAATCTTGTCTCAAATTGTCAAAGGACCAGTGTTCTCAAACAATTCAAGAAGAGTAGATGTGTGAGTATCCTTATCATTCAATAATTAGCATTCTTATGTATGCAATGATCTGTACCAAGCTAGACATAGCTTGTGCAGTTAGCTCCCTAAGTCATTTTATAAGTAACCCTGGTATAACACATTGGAAGGCTCTTATCAGAGTCATGAGATATCTTTGAGCTACTATGGACTTTTTCATTTGTTATGGAGCAGTCGACAATGACAAACTCAATTTACTTTCTGGTTACACAGATGCAAGTTGGGCAGGAGATGTAGACACTCGTAGATCCACTTATGGATTTAACATTCTTCCTCAACAATGGTCCTATTTTCTAGAACAGTCGCAAGCAATCTTCTGTAGCTCTATCTTCTACAATATCATAGTATATCACAGCCTCACAAGCTACAAAGGATGCAATTTGGTTTTCATGGTATCAGTCTGAATCAATATGCTCTGACATTATTATTTTGAGATAATCAAAGTGCCATTTGCCTTGTCAGCCAACCCTAGATTCATTCTAGGGAGTAAGCACATTGAATTAAGTATCACTATGTCAGAAGCCAAAGTTCTCGACAAAGAGGTCAGATTGTAGTATTGTCGAATGCAAGATATGACAGCATATATTTTTAACAAAGCATAAGCTTGGATGCACACAAGAAGTTTTGTGCAGAACTAAGTCTAAAGGTCAAGGGCATTTATGGATTCAGATTAAGGGGGAGTGTAGGATTATTCTCCTACTAATAGACTAATCGACATTTTAATCTTCGTCCAATTTTATCCAGACCTGCAGATTCTTTCGTGTTTTTACACAATCTGCATAACTACTCGAAAACGGCTCACAATGTCAGCATTTTCAAGATTTTCGTGTTTTGAGTTTTCTCTCAACCTTCGGTTTTTTGCAAAATGGCAGATACCCTCAAATGATAAGGATAAATACCAATTACACCAGATTGGTAAACATGAAAAACCCATACGTATACCACGTATTTGTCTCCAGCTCTTGTTCCCTAATCTGATGATACACTTATCAATCAGGAGATCATTCCATTCATAGAATAAATTAATATCAAGAGTATGTCAATCGTGTGATTGCTTTATATCCCATGAATGTCTCTCATGGTGTGATTTCATTTATAATAAAGTATATCATGCTTGGAATGTTTGAAGGCGTATCTAATTGCATTTTTCATATAATATTTTCTGTCCTTCTAGACCATTTAGAAATATTTTGCAACCCATATATTGGTAATCAAAGGCGGTAGATTTAGATAAAAATCCATGGATGACTCACATTGGCAATGTAAGATTGTGTTTGCTCTTAGTATACTCTTCTATGTATTGCCTTAAGAGCCTACAAGTTCCATGAGGAACGGTGACAACGTACCAAGGGCTCCTATGAGAAATTTGGCAAGTCTAGCAAAACAACAATCATGAG